>VZTV01070646.1:0-10162 GCA_013400875.1 Anhinga rufa | reverse complement strand
TGAAAAAAAAAAAAGGAACACATGTTAATGTGAGACTAAATTACAAGTGTAACATCTTTGCTGGAGATGTTCAATTTTACAGTCTCTGTCTGGATACACTTGTAATAATTACACAGCGGTTCAGGGAGAAGTCAAGGCTCAGCTGAATGAATTATGGAGCGAGACCGTCGGTCCCGGATGTCACAGCAATCGCAGCACCGAACCAGGATGCTCCTTCCCCCTCAATATGTGGCCAGGGATGCACATGGGTATACAGATGCTCCTCAGGCCTTTCTTCTGAGCAGGTCTATGTTCACTAAAGCAACGTAAGATTCAGGCAACCACACGTAATGCCAGGAAATGCAGCCTTTCTGATGGTTTGACTTGTTTAATAGAGATTTCTGGTGGCTGTTTGAGCTACAAGGCTGTGCTTCTTGGCAGCAGTGCTTGAGGAGAAGCTGTAGGCAGCATGGCTGGTTTTAGGACTGAGGTTTATTCTGTGGGGAGGCAAAGGCAGCGAAAACTCTGGGATCATGGGCAGAAAGGCCTCTGGCAAGAGGATGGGTCCTGCGATGCTGATGACCTCAGACACCAAGGCTCTGATTCAGGAGAGCTCCTAAACCCGTGTGCCCAGGAGTTACAGCTGGCCAGAAGGATCCCGGGGTGCGGTGGTGTGCTCTGAACGGCTTGTTAGGCAGCTCTGAACTGCCTGCGCCGACGCTGTTTGCACCTCTTCTCGGTAACAAGGATATGCTTTTCTTCTAGTGCTTGTTTCCTCTTGAGCTTTTATTTTGCTTTTGTTTTTCATGTCAGACTTTTAAAGGAGAGGAAACACAGCCGGGGAGATTTTGTAAAGACCAACACTCTCACCCAAACACTGCAAAAAAATTTCTGAGGAATTTGTACAGCAGTCTACTTCCTACAGATTACCCCTCTCCACAGAAATAAAAATCAAATACATAACCTACTCAGATACCAAATATGAAGAGTCTGGGTTCAAGCCCATTTCTCTATGACAGCAAAGCTAACTATGACATTCAGATCAAAATGCTGTTTTCAGTGAATGACAGAAATATTAATACTAGTGGGGTTTTTTGTCTTTTTCCAAGAGTTTCCACATAAAAGTGCAAATTGTATTTGCTCCAGGCCCCTAGATACTATCTCAAACTTAATAAATATCTACTGCCTCACACTTAAAGTGTGCTGCTTTGGGAGAGCAGACCACGAACACTAAAACAATACTATTACTGAGATGTCAAAATGTAACTGAACACGAGCTCTGTAACTGCTGTCTGCTAGGGAAATTAAAAATAATGATCAGGTTACAAATGCCATCTTTTGCATTTGAATAGCAGCAAGGAGGCAGGCATTGTAATGCATGTATTATCTCTGAGCAGGTAAATGGCACTGGCAGTCACTTATTTATGTCGCTGTCATAAACATGCCTCCAAAATTTGTTGTCACAGTATTGTTGTTTTCCTATGAGATATATGATGTACATAAATTAAGAATATGAGGGTCTGCTTCTTTCACTAACACATGCTTTACTCTGTTATCTTTAATGAATTCACTGCAAAATTAAATAGCTGTGAAACACACTGCAGACTGCCTAAAGTAGACCAGGCAATGCACTCTTTGTGTTGTTCTTGTACAGCTGAAACACATGAATCCTTTGAGTAGCTAGAAGTAGGACGAAACAGGGAATTCATTTTTAATCTGGGCAGTATCCCAAAGCTGCTATGTAATTCATTTCCACATAACCTAAGAAAGATGGAACTTTAGGGAGGAACACTGAAAAAAAAATACCATTTGAAAAATGATGGGTGGTCCCTCTTCAGGTCAAGAGAAGTCCAAGGCCTAACCATCATCTTCCTCAGACCCTGTCCAAAGAAACCAAAGTGTTCATGCCTGTTAAAACGCAGGCAGAGACTAGTTGCTCTGCACACAGGTGCCCTCATTTGCCACTCATGAATATGCAAATAGATTCTGACTGCTTGGAGCACAGCCAGCGCACCAGAGGATGAGTGAGGTGGTGCTGGAACTTTCTGTGAGAGGAGCTGACACTGGGATCGGTGCACTGGGAAAAGAAGTGGTGATGATGCTGAGGTTGAAGACGCAGCATCTTCAAGTTCATGTGTCAACTTTTCTTGCCAGCTTCATGGTTTGATGTCCACGCTGAGGTCTCACCACATCAGCTGTGGCTGATGTGAAGGGACAGATTTACCTGGGATGTGCTGGGGGAATGGTGCTTTCGGGCTGAGGAGAGTTGAATGGCCCTGGCACCACGAGACACCTTCTCCCCTCCCTCATTTTGTGCCTAATCCAAGGAGCAGGTGGCAGATCCAGTCTGCCTCATCCCAGCCACGGCACCTGCACAGGCACCTCCTCGCCACATGGACATTGCCAGAGCTGTTGCAGGAGGCAGCACCACGGAGAGGCTGTGTTATGGGTCCATGTGTACCCTCGGAGGTATTACAAGTGAGGCAGCAGCAGTGAGAGCATGGTACATCCTGGTCTTCAGGCACTTAAATGTCAAGTAGCTTCACTGACACCAAGCTTAGATGAGTGTGCTGCTCTCCCTGCAGATCCCAGCACTCACCAAAGGGGCAGAGAGAGGGCTTAGACATCACCTAAAGATTGCTAAAACCCAACACATACACTCCATCAGCTTTCCTCTTCCTTCCCGCTCTCACCTTCTCAGCCATTTCTTCTGGTTGCAGCCCTTCCACTACCAGTGTTTCCCACTTGCTCCTCTCAGACTTTTTTATTGCTAACTCTCCTGCCAGTCCTGAGTTTTCCCCTTTCCACCAATCATTCCTCACATCCTTAACCTTTACAATTAACATTTACCCGCATTATTTGAGGATTTCTATGTTCTAAAAGTCTTCTGAATTAGCTGCCATACTTAGATTACATATATCCCCAGAATAGAAAACCTCATGAGGGACATTAATTATAGAAGTATGTATTCAAGCTTTTCTGTGGCTTATACCTATGGCTCAGAGGCAACAGCATCGTGTTGACAAATGGGATGGGTGGACACTCATCCTGGCACGCTGTACAAATACTCCGAGACTTGTTTTAAATGTGCTAACTCACACTTCTCTTAAGATATAGAATGGCCACCTCTGCTGCTCCCCAGGAGGTGTGTTTTCAAGGGCCAGCTCAGCTGGGGTTTGCCTGAGCTCTGGGGACAGAGGTGCCTGTGCACACCCCAACAGCAGATGCAGCGTGCTGGAGCTGAGTGTTCTCTTACAGCGAGCCACAAAGTGAGTCTCCTCTGGCTTTCTGTGTCTAAAATTATCAGTGTGTCCAGATTATGTAATGGAGGAGAAGGTATTGAGTAGATTATTTCCAGAGGAAAGGAACTAACAGTCCTTGCTTGTAAGTGCCACCAGGGAGCTGTGTCAGGCTGTGTGCACCTTAACGTGAACAGACACTTGTGCTCGTGTGATGGGACCACATGACGTCCAGGCGTGCTGCTAAAATGTGCGAAGATTTGATATGGCTCTGAGAAAAGCTGTTTGTCTTCTCTACTCTGTATAACCAGAGATGATGGGCTTTATAAGCACGTCAGGATGGTCTAGCTGTAAAAAGTGGGACTAAAAAGTGGGTAGGCTGCAATTAGTCACTTAACATTTTAGAGTCTCTTCCCATTTTGGCAACGTGGGTCCTCATCTTTTTTCACTGGTAAGACTGCAGGAATAAATCTCTTAGGTTTATGAGCCACTCAGGTACCTTGCACCTAAGGATCGAGTCCAGGGCATGGGGATATGCAGCATAAAAAGAACATATGACTTCTCATAAAAGATATAAGGTATACAAAGAAAAACGGCTTTTGAGAAAACTAAACCATTTTAGAGGACCATGTACATGAAGGGTGGTCCCTGGGGGGCCTTTCTACTGGACCTGTGGAAAGACCTAAATCAAAGCAGATATGTGAGAGGGAGGATGCTTCTGTTAATTTGGGTCCTATCCAAGTATTGTCCCTGATTCACTCTGAAGTATTTTGCCTACAGCTGTTCAGAAAAGCACTTTTGCTTATGCTACCTTACTCCAAAGCTGAGCTAAATCACAGTCCTGGCAAAATGCGGAGAAAGTCCTTACTGAGTGCTGCTCAGGCCATTCACCTGATGTGCCCTGAAGAATGATCTTGCTTAGATCCAGTAGTGTTTAAAGGGATTTTTAAGGGCTTAAAATACATCAAACCGTTGTTGGATTCAGGAAAAATAGCCTCATTTTCCAGTTACTCACAGGCACAGTCATGCCCATGTTGTCTATGGATTGTCTATAACAAGGCATTTCATGCTCTCATGCAGGCGACGTCTGACACAGAAGTGCAGCATGGTTCAGCCACCAAAATCCTGTAGGCTCCCCCCGCTTGGTCACGTACTCGCACAATTGGATGCTCAATATTATTTTGCACCAGTGTACTGGCTTTGGCTGGGAGGGAGTTAATTTTCTTCATAGGAGCCTGTATGGGGCTGTGTTTTGGATCTGTGCTGAAAACAGCGTTGATAACCCAAGGATGTTTTAGTTACTGCTGATCAGTGCTTACACAGCGTCAAAGGCTTTTCTGCTCCTCACCCTGCCCTGCTGTCCTGGGGATGGCTGCACACCTGCCTGCCATGGGAAGATTTTACTCTGCTTGTGCTTTACCTGTTAAACTGTCTTTATCTCATCCCACATTTTCCCATTTTCACCCCTTTCATTCTCTCCCCCATCCCACTGTGGGTGGGGAGAGCAAGTGGCTGGGTGGGCTGAGCTGCCCGCAGGGGTGGAACCAGGGCAGCCCGGACCACACCACCAGCCCTACCCGGTGTGCCGTGGCACTTGTGAAGAGACAGCTCTCTGGTCACTCCACAGCACGGGTTCCCAGTAACAAATCCCAGTGCCCTCTTGCCTGTCCTCTCTGCTGTGAGTCTCAGGACCCACCTGGCCACATCCGCAGCCCACGGTGCCCCGAGAGCTCACTGGTGTCCTCTTGCAGCAAGCTCTAACCCTGCGGAGGTGGCTCAGGAAGGAGCAGAGGTAGGGTGGGAAAGGATTGTCAAGGCACAAGGCAGCTTGTTACGAACAGTGTCTTTTTATTTTTCCTCTCTAGTAAACCCATGGAAATGAGCTGGCAGGAAAAGCAGAAAAAGTCGGTGTAGCAACTTAAATCAAAGTACCTGCTGTTGGCCACTGTGATTCCCAAATTAGTTCTCTCTCGGGATGAACCTGCACTAACCCAAGTGGGTTGGAGTGGGATGGTTGCCTCACACCTCAGCTACGGGCCTGATTATTCTCCCGCTTGTCTGCCCTAGTTGTCATTCCGATCCTTGTTAAACCTTGGCCATACCACATTTGTTTTCCTGGATGACAGCTCGTGGTCTGAGCAGCTCCTTTGCCCCAGTCACTGTATTGCTCTAGACATTTCCCAGGCCTTCAGTCCCAAACCAGTCGTTCTCACAGCTCCCCTAATCGTTATCCCTCTGTCTGGCCCTCCCGCAAGCAGAGGATTTCAAACCTCTCAGAAGTCATTGTGATTTTAGAACAATTAAAAAAGCAGGACAATATTTTATGACAAAATATCATTGTTCACTATGGTTTAGCTTTCTCAGCCATTTAACTGCAAAGCTTTTCTAACCATTCAGGCCGCTCTGAAGGTAAAGTGTTCAGCTGTTCCGCTGTACTAGACAAGCAAGTGCAGCAAAAAATAAAGATGCAATATGAAACCACACTCTTTGCTGGTCGTGATATTTGTTTTAACTCATTTCAGCTCTTTTGTGTTTCTGTGTTCTCCGAAACCATGCTCAGCCTCTTCCCCATGTTGCTTGCGTGCCCTCCGAGGCCCCCATTCCACAATCTGCATTGCACCCTACCCGTCCTCACAATCACTGCTTAGTCCAAGGTGTCTTTGCAGATAACCTCACAGCAGAGGCAGCCCCTGACTCACGAACGGGAGTGTTGAACTGCTGCCATGGCCCAAGAGTCCCTCTTTTCATAACTGCACACCTCTACAATAATCAAAAGAGAAAAAAATTCTCCTTTGGCTTCTGTAAAGCTCTCACTAGCAAAATGCATGCCTTCCTGCTGGGCTGCTCACGAGCACTGCTCCTGCCAGCAGCATGAGCAGCTCTGCCTGGATATTCTCTGTACCCTACCGAAGTGCTGTGGCTGCTGGGTTGCCACCAGCACCAGTGCCATCGAATAGCTGCCACTGCCACGGCAGAGAGATCACCTCTATGCCCTGGCCGTGCTGTGCCCCTGCAAAGCCATCCGTACTCTGCTCCACCTACAGCTCCGCAGGCTTCTCAGAGGAGGCGAGCAGGGAAGACGCGTGCTGGGCTCCGGGCAGTGGTCCCTGCCCCATCTCTTACTGCACTGCCCTCTAACCCAGCTGCAGTCCACTCAGCGCTTCTTTCCCCCTTCTCTACCAGACCGAACAGAAGTCACCCGCCTTTGCTGTGCGAGACCCTCACAGGCTGCGTTCCCTGTGCTGGACACATTTCGTTCGCAAGGAAGACATCAGCCCCACTGCTGGTGGACACTGAGCTCACCTTCATTTCTCACTCACTAGATGTTCAAGTCACCTTTGTGCTTTCTGCTGGGAGCTCCTCAGACTTGTACAGGACCCCCCTAAACCTCTGCAAAGCACTCTTCTTCCCTGGACCCCACCCCTTCCCCGGGTTTTCTAAGAAAGCGCTCAATATTGGAAAGTAAAAGGATTGTTGCTTCCGCCAAAATGAAACCTGACCTTGAAAACATCTGTATCGCAGGGTCACAGTAACTTTGCCGAAGGACTTATATTTCTCACATGAGGTTTAAGATTGTCAAAAATTTATTTCTCTGTTTGCTGAAGGTGATCAGCACCAAAGCACTGGTTCAGAGGTTCTGGTTTATTTTCGTAATGTAAGCTCAGTTATCAAAGCATGTAAATTTAAAACACATCAAATATGGATGAGGGGGTCTTCAGGATGGTGGTTAATGGTGCAGCCGGCCAAAGAGCTGGCTACTGCAGCATCTCTCCCAAAGCAGGGCTGGCCCCAGCCATTCGCCTGCAGCTTGCAGGGCAGGAGCCTGCACGCCTGGTCAGGAACCTGCTGGCATCCATTGCCAACGGGCTGAGCCAGCTGGCGGAAAAACCTGACGGGACCTCGTGCGTGCACAGGGCTGTGTGGTGAGGAGCTGCAAAGAGCAATCCCTCTGTGCTCTCTCTCGCATTTTGCCCAGGGAAGACTTTTTTTTTTCCTGTCGTTGTGGTCATAACAAACATGTGAAAATGAGAAGTGTTATTGGAAAAGATTGAACAAAAAAAAAAAAAAAAAATAAAAAAAACACCCCGTAAAAGGAAGTTACCTGTCTGGGTTTAATAGCAGGATTTATTGCCTTTTAATTGCTTAGTAATGCAATGTGGTTCACTTAGGGAAATGATTACAATCTAGTTGTTGTATTTGTCTGATAAAATCTAGTTATCATTTTAATTACACTTATGAAAATCCTTGTTTGCATCTTTCTTAATTTTTGTGCATTGAATGTGATCTCCTGCAGCAGATCTCTGTGGTAGACCTCTTCGTGGTGTATGTAGCAGGCCTCCAGCAGGACGGCTCCCCCAAGCAGCGTGCATTGCCTTTGAGTGCAACGTGTGAAAGCCAATGCTGATTCTGCCCCGGACATGCTGGCGTTTCATGTGGATTTCCACCCAGCACGTCATTTAATCAGCACTTTGGGTAGACTTGCTGCTCTCTCTGGCAGTACAAAAACTGCTGATAGGGAGGGAGATGGGAGGAGAGGCGTAACAACTGCCTTTGCAGCATGGTGCGGTGACAGAAGCAAAGCANCCCGTAATTTATAAATCAGTATTCATCAGTCCACAGAATCTACATTAGTCAAATCAAAACATGACACATGATTCAAGTAAAACATGTGAGCAAACCCATCTTAGTACTTCAGATCCTTTGGAACTCTGCACCACATCCTTGTTAAAGAAGATGCTGAACGAAAGACCAGAGACTTTTTATCATCACAGAAATATCTTACTGCTTTCCTTTCTGCTTTCTCTCCTTATCTACTGCATTCATGTTCTCCAAAAGCCTACTTTTTATTTCTGCTAGAATTGTTCACTGAATTCAGCACAAACTCACAAATGATTTATCAGCTTGTAACTGGATTTCCTGTGCATATACTGGCTTTCTAAAAAGAATTCCAATTCCAGTTTGAAAAGCAGAGGTCTGATTTAAGTGAAAGGGAAAGTTTGGGAAGAAGATTCAGTTGTTCATTTGACTGAAGGCAGCATCCAACGTGTGTCACGCGTGTCCCTCAAGGCACCTGGCAATGGCAGTGTCACGTACATCCAGAAAGGTATTAGGCTGCTGCCTTTACAACCAGAAAGTTTTCCTTGCTGTCCAGCCTAAACCTCTCCTCCTGGAGCACAGAAAACCAGAGGAATTGTGACTTGTTTCAGTACCCAGGATCAAGCTGAAAAGCAGACGTTTACATTCCTTAATGGTCTTAGATTTTAAGCATAGTCTTAATCATGTTTGAAAACTGTACTTCACAAAGAATTTATCTTGAAGACTCATACTCTTCCAGGTCGGTTTGGGGTTTTTTGGGGGGGGTTTAATTGTTTTGTGTCTGTCAGAATGTGTGTTTGATACAGATCAGGAAAAAGGAGAAAGTACCCTTCTGGAGTGCATTTCTTTGGATTTGCAAAGAAACCGTTGAGGGCTTTTGAGATTTTGGAGGATGCCTATCAATGCTTTTTCAAAGCCGGTTATTGCAACGCTCCGTATGAAACGGAACTAAGTGGCTTTATTTTACTGTTCTTCT
Organism: Anhinga rufa; assembly: GCA_013400875.1. Taxonomy (NCBI): domain Eukaryota; kingdom Metazoa; phylum Chordata; class Aves; order Suliformes; family Anhingidae; genus Anhinga; species Anhinga rufa. The sequence continues at coordinate 1,372 of VZTV01070646.1, read as the reverse complement.
GGCTATATACAAACAATTACCCATACTCTGTACTTTTTCTACTAGCACATACCTCTTCAAAGTCCTTCTAGGATCTAACACAAATAACCCAGTGCATAGGCACAACTAAACCTGTGCTAGACATTCATTTCTGTTTCGTTTCTCATTCACATCACTGCGTGGTTCCTTCAGGGGTTGGAAAATAAGGATCTTTCTGTGATATCCCAAAGCCGTATGTACTTCCAGTGACAAGTGATTTGAATTTGGTAAAAATACGACTTGCAATGAATATCTTAACTGCCAGACTGTGTCTCAGCCTCTCACATTATTAAATCCATGCTCCTCCATCCTTCTTCCCACCCACATCCCCTTCCCTGTTTTGTAGCACCCCATCTTTCCTCCTGCTCTACCAGCTTTGTGAACTGTTTATGTTGGAATCACATTTTCATAAGAGTTTGCCAGCAAATTCGTGGGCTAGAGAGGTGTCTGGAGGGCCCAGTGGTATCATCTGGTATACATTCAAGGTTTCTCTAATATGCTATCTACACAGCAAAATAGGAGCAAAAGAAAAGACAAGGATCTCCAAAAGCTGAAAATTTCCTTTAATTAATTTACCTACAATTTGGTTTAATTTCCACTTTGCAATTCTTATCAAGATTTATTTGGAGAGATGCATCTATAAGGACACCAGGAAAAAAAATGGGAAAAGCGCTTTTTAATACATGTCCAAAACCACTGGAGGGGCCATAGATAGGCCTGATATCATTTGTAAAATCCACTTCCAGAGCCCTGCTTCGACACAGCTTACTCCTGCCTTGCTTTGTCTTCCCTTTCCTCTTTGTTTTCTCTCTCTTTTCTTATTTTTATGCTTTCACTTTTAAAAATTTTGTTCAGAGTCTGCCTCTGGGCACTGTGAGGAAGTTAGCACACTGCACAAATACCCTTTTAATTTCCATGCTACTGAAATGCAATCAAGACAAAAGGTTTAATTTTTTAAATGCATTTGATATCTCATGGCCATTTAAGTGCCTTGATCTATCTACTGGTCTCATGCCAGTTGCATTGCACTTGGATGCTTCTTAGACAGTTAGCTCAAAGCTGTTCCAAGAAGCAAACAGTACTAACATCTAATGGGGATGTGTGGCGGTGCAGCCCCCTAGCCGCTCTGGGATCCCAGCAGGAGTCCTGTTGTGTTGTTATCTTAGTCATAACGACCTGGGCGCCAGGCAATCTTTGTCCACACCTGGGCCACCTGCTGCCTGACTTCTGTACCAGGATTGTGGCCAGAATGTAAAATATTGATCAAAGCTGACCATCTTGATTCTATAAATAGCGATCCAAGAGGGAGACCCATTGAGGTCTCTGGGACCGCAGTGTAACCCTGTATCTCCCA
>VZTV01070640.1:5231-39505 GCA_013400875.1 Anhinga rufa | reverse complement strand
TTTACTAAGTCAGTGCCACCCACAGCCCTGCTGGTTGTAGGTGGAGTGGAGGGGAAGAGAGAGGACTGCCATTGCAGGCTCTGCTGTCACCAGGGTTCATCTCAGAAGACTCCCATGCTCTGCACACATCCCACCAGGCACAGCTTTCTCATCCCACACAGCTGCTATCGTCTCTTCACCTGCCTCTAAGCTCAGGTCTGCTCCCTTTTGGCCGAGTGCTTATCTGCTCCTCACTGTGACAGAGTCGCTCTTTGATGGGGTCATTGAAAGGTTTCAGTGGCAAGGGACCTTAGGAAATCTTTATCCCAACTCTCTGCTCCAAGCAGAGCTAAGCTTTACAGTCAGGCCTTTTGCACAGGGCCTTGTCAAGTCAAATTTTTATTATCTCCAAGGATTAAGATTTCACAAGCTTTCTACAGACCAAGCAGTCCTGCCAGTGAGATCTACCTGATCAGTGAGTTTTTCATCACTTACTGGGAAACATTCATGCTGAGGAAGCACCAGGACTGCCAGTACTACCCCTAACCATTCAGGCTGTAGTCTGCATGATTACAACAATTACATTCTACAGTCCATAGCAGTCTAATTAAAACCTCGTGTCTGCAAATTTGGCCTGAGCATAAGTGTTCAATTATTTTCCAGGAGAAAGAAAGTCTGAAATGGCCATTACTCCCTTGCTAAGAGTATCCAGGACAAAGAAGTGATTTTTAAAGATTTCATTCAACATGTTTTGTATATTTTAGGTAGCTTATTCATTAATGGATTAATTGTAAATTATTGAAAAAATAATTTTTCATTCAGTCAATGCATAACATGAGCAGGGAAGAATATTCTCTATTGTTTCACACACACACAAAAAGATGTTTGATAGTTGCATAAATGGAAACAGAGCCCAAGCTCAATTATGATGTTACAACCAGAGCCCTGGTGAGTGAACCCAAGGCATAGGGTCTGTAATTTCATTGCTCCCATGTCCACATCATTTTCTAATTCCTAGCTCACGTTTAATCCTAGGGAGTGTATATCTAACCAGGTTTGTGCCAAGAATTGTTCTTAATATAAATAGCTCCTCTCTGTCCTCCCACCCGCTGCATGTATTTACAGACAAGAGCCTTTTCATTCTTTGTTTTGCAGGATTATACAAACCTAACTCTCCCTGGTTCTTTGTATGATTGACTCTGAGTTCTCTCGTGTTTACAAAAACTTTTACAAAAATTTTCCACCTTCCTGGGTTATGTTGGCTCTGCCATGCACCTTATTCTCCAAAGTATATCTGTGTGTGAGCAATAAAACGTTAAATGAAAAGCAAACTTCACTTCCACTGATAGTTAATAAAGCCAGATAAGATACCGTAAAGCATATTTCTGTTCAGCTTAAATAGCTCATTTTTTTCAGTAGCATTTATTCAAAGCTCTCTTTAGACTTCTAAAGGTGAATGCTGAAATGCTTTAAAACATGAAACAGCTTTAAGATGAACTCAGCAATCAAATCTATGTGCATACCTTAGTATGTTGCTTTATAAGCAGTTAACACAACAAAATGCCTAAAAGCCATTTCCTCTCTTTTCTCTTTGTCACTCTCTGAATGTTAGGGATTGGCAATATGTCTGTGGACGGTATCATTTACAGAGCTACGGGTTTTCTAATGAATGTGCACTGATGAAGTGCATTCTAGTGAGACCATTTGTCACGTAATATGTCCTTCTTCCCTGAAATTCAACATCCAGTTATCATGATTTCTGTGCATAACTTACATTAACAGGATTGAGACACTGTCCTAAACTCAAACTTGTCTTTGAATTATCTATTTTTTCTTGACTCATACTGTAGCCAGCCTTTACAATACTGCTCCCTGTACATCTGTAATGTCTATAACATGTTCATGTGCTGAGTTTTTTGAGTTTTACACTTTGTTTGAATTCTTCCTGACTGGTTGAAGTGGACATAAACAGCTACCATGATCATAGACACAGCCACGAGAAAACTTCCTTAGAATTAACACCAAAATGCATTTAGTTGCTCATTAAACGGGAGCTGCAGTACTTATCCACACTGCTCTTCTTAATGCAAATGGATCTCTATGCATTTGTAATTTATTTCTATTCCTGTGCAAAAACTTTACTTTCTTAAGGAACCATGGTTTGCCATGGCTTTGAATAAATGATGTGACTTTCAGTACTCTGCTCACCATTAATTATTTGCTATGAGGTCATGTCTGTGAGTTCCATTATACTCTTGAAACTTATCCCTAAACATGAATAATCAGTGATCATCAGCTCTAAAAATACATGACTAATATTGCTTTTGTTTTCTTCAGACAATCAGGACAGTATAGGCAGTTAGGTATGAGTTATTCCTTCATTTATCTAATAATTTTTTATCACTCAATAGGTATGGTAGGATCTACATCTTCTTCCACCAATCGTATCTGCTGGAGCAATAGACGGTCTTTCACTGACTTCTGTGAGCTAGGGAACAGGTCCATAAGCTCTGTATAGGGATCCTATGGGTGGCAGGAGGACTGAGGAGTGGGACACAGCTCAACCTTGCCTCCATTTAGATCTCAGTAAAGCCCCAGCACAACCAAAAAAGGAGCTTCATGAGCCTGTCCACCTGCTGCCAAAACATTTTTGGTGGTTTTAACTTTGCCTCTTTATCTTTTGGCTTCTATTTTTTAACCTGCAATGGCACATGGAGTCCTGTACCAACAGTGCGTTCCATTGTCCAACCCATGTACAAACACTGATAAAGTAACTTATGTAAGGTCAAAGAGGACATTCATGACAAAAATGGGATCTTAACCCATTTACCAGTGCTTTAAGACAGTGCTGTAAGTCCTTTTGCTGGGCTTTGATTCTTGCACTAAGGAGAAAATTTTAGTGCTAATTTAATTTACATACTGCTTAAAAAATATCTTGCAGATGGTTGCTTTCAGACAAATTAAGGCCTCAGGCTAAATTTTCATTGCACTTTACAGGAATTACATGTTCAGTTCTTAACAGCTGGTTTAACATCTGCTTCCCCACACACAACCAATGAGAAATCCCACCCAGGCAAATATCATCTTTGCAATAGGGAAATGTTAGGCTGTCTTCATGATATTGCATTACATTATTGCATTGATTTTTGAAGAACAAAGCTGAGTTAGGACACCTTCTTTGAGGCAGGTCACTAAATGTTTATAAAGCAGTCACCAGTGGTGACCACTTTGCTTACACTGATAAGTATTTTTGGTATTTCAGTTGCTCAGTCCTTTCCAACAGCATGCAGAGTATATACCAACTCCTTTATGAGCTGTATTTTCCTTCTTCTGTCACACAAATTCATTGTCACATCACTGGGGGTTCTGAAGAAACAAAAATGCATCTCATTCCCCAGATGACACCTGCACTGAGGGAACCTCATTTGCCAAAGAACTGCCCTTGCCCTTCGTCACCAATGTTTTTTCTTCCCAGCTTGACCTAACTCTAAAGGACCACTTTTTCATGCTGGAGGTTTTGGCAACAAAGACATCAAGACACGGCTACCTTCTTTTCTTTCCCTCCTCTCCTCTGCTGACTCTGTCTTTCCTCTTTTATAAGTGACCTATGTGGATGCAGTGCAGTGAAGGACAGGATGGACTTATCCTTTTGCTGCAATGAATCCTTTTTTTTCAGCCTCATTATCCTATTTCAGAATAATCTCCCCCTCCATACCTGTATCGCACTTCCATAAACCCTGCCTTTTATCCTTCAGTTTTTGTGTCTAGTCTCTGTCTTCCTCCCTTCTGTCTCTGCTATTTCTGTTTGGATCTCTACATTTTTGTAGTCTTCCAGTCTGTTTTAAATTCCATTTTCTCTTCACTTTCTCTTTAGTCTCCCTTGTCTTCTGCCTTCCTTGCCTCATTGCTGGCCCACTGCTCCAGCAACAGCTCTGCAATAAATTGTTTTGGATTTGGTAAGATTCTTCTTCAGCACATCTCAAATTTATTTCAAAAATCAACAACCCTGAAGCTGAGCTTTTTGAAAACCAGAATTTCCGCCCACCTGCTTACAAACCTCTCCACAGCCCCCAAGTGTGTCTTTCCATCTCTTCTCTAACTCACTGTTTGACAGCTATCCCTTGCAGCCCCTCCTGGCTCTGCGGCTGGACTACTCCTCCTCTCTTCCTGCGTTGCCTCTTGCCCCTAGTGGTGAGGGTCCCCAGGCTGGGAGCACCACAGCAGCACCACCATCAATATCCTGGCAGCTGGCTGGGACCCTGCACTGTGTGTTGGCCCTGTGGTCTGCAGTACTATTGCTGCTGAAGGGCACACCGTGCCCATCCATGGGGATGCTCAAACTGGCTGTGCTGTGCAGCTTTCTCGACAGCCTAGTCACACCACCCAGCCTTGTGGCTCCTGATATCCTGAGAGCAGCAGCACTTCTTTCAAGAGCAACACTTGACTCTCCACAATACACTTTTTCTCTCTGCTTTGGGGTGTGCTCCCATGGCTGCCCCGCACAGTGTGGGCAACGCCTGCTGCCCCAGCACAGCTTGCAGGTGGGGCAATAAAACACTCATTGAAGGGGTGCTTGACTAAAAGCAGTAGTGAAGGGTAATAGAAATCCTCTAAAACACATAGTACTCTGCTCTGGATGCTTAGGAAGATAGTGCAAGAAACAGAAAAAATAAAAATTGAGGCTTCCTTGTTATAACTACTCAGCATCCAAAAACAAGAGATCTAGGGACTTCCTGAGCCAACGGTTGCATCTGCACCTTTGACTCTACCTTCCAAGATATTTGTTTCTAGCTTTTTTCAGCCTGTTTATAATTTGGTGTCCCCCATATCCAGTGATCATGAGCTTTACTATTTAATTGCATACTGTGAAGAAAAGTATATTTTTTCGTTTGCCTTAAACCTTCTTTCTGACAGTTTTACTGGTTGCCACTAGTTCTTTTTGTAATGAGAAATTGAGAATGACAATTTCACCATGCACCTCCATATAAATAATTATTTTAACAAATCTTTACTATTTCTTCTTTTTCACAAGCAGAAAAATATCCCAGTGTAACAAAGGCCTCCTCATAACTTTAATCACCTCTGTCACACTTTATACCTTTCTCAGACCTAACATGTCCTTTTTGAAATGGAAGGGCTAACAAAACATCCAGTGTTCAAGATATAAGCTTTCTGCAGATTTCTATAATGCCAGGTTTCATTGTATTTCCCTTGTTGAAAACACCAAATGGTGAAATTTTCTCTCTTTTCCATCGATTTACTCTCTTTCCAAGATATCTACTCCTTTTCCCCACTAGTCATTTTCTGTTAAGAGATGCTTTGCATTGAATGTTTTCTGCTCCTTTATTACTTACTTGGCATCGTGACATTTTCTGGCAAATCTTCCCAGTCTCTTTTTGGATTTGGCTGGCCTAAGTAATTCTGCACCACCTGCAAAGTCTGCCACCTCACAGTTCACTCCTCTTCACTAGGTTGTCTAAGAGCTTGTTGAATACCACACATCCCTGCACAACTCCACTGGGAACACCACTCTGCTCAGAAAACTCAACATTTATTCCTGCATTATGTTTCCTTTCACCAGTTATTAAGCCATGACAATACTTTTCCTCTCATCCCACTGCAGCTCCCTCCTTTCAGAGCCTGTTAAAAATCCCAACTAGACTATAATAAAAAAAAAAATCAGCCTTGTCTCCATTACCCAACTAGTCACCTTATATTCACATTTTCTTTAAAGCTCTGCCACTAAGATACCTTTTATCTGAATTCACTTTGAAACTCAGGCATGTGAAATGTAAATTGGAGGCAAACTAGCAAAATGATAATTTGCACATATTTCTGGAAGCAAAATCAGCTGCTGACATTGAGTTCTCTACAGGTGCCCCTCAAAAGCAGTCCCAAAACAGACAGGAGAAAGATGAGCGCAAGGACGGGGAGAAGTGGGACATCCCTGCTCATTGGAAGTGGGAGAGGGCAGCCTCCCCATCTCCTTCCCACCTCATCCACTGCTCGCCCCTGCATACTGAAGCCCACTCTAAGCCATCAGATCTTCAGGCTTGAAATACAGACTTAAGCATTTCAAACAGTTTAAGTAATCCCTCCTCTAGGACTGACTGTTCAATCTGATATCGCCAGTAACTGCCATTTACACAGCTTTAAAATTTATTCACACATTTTGTCCACGGTGGCTCATTTCATGGGTTATGAATGTGTCCTACCTGGTAGCGAGGCAGTTAAGATGAGAGGAATTAAAATGAGTTTCTGGAACCTCTCCATTGGAGCATTCTCTCCCTAAGGCAGAAAGCCACCAGCAGTCACTGCATACTTGAGAAGAAGCTGAAGGACAGAACTTATCGAGAAACTCCGTAATGAGCTGCTGCTTTGCGTCCTGTGATAAAATGTGTGTGTGACCTGTATTACCAACAAGGGGAAAAGATTAAATGAGGGAGGGTTTAGGAGAGTGGTATCTTTTCTCAAAACAACTGTTTCAAAAGTAGAGGAGCTTTCTTCAGCAGAGAAATCTCACCCTACAGACCTTGCATCTCTCACACCTAATCTCTCCTGGCTATAACAACACTACTGCTTCAAGATTGACTCTGTAAGGGGAGGTCCATCTGCATCATTAATCATGAGCAGCTGGGAAAAAAAAAATTCTCTAAGCTGCTTGCAATCGCATGTGTGTTGTGGGTGTGCCATCCCGGTGGTGTCCTGGCAGACTAATGATCCCTGCGCTCCATCACTTACTGTCATGCAGGGCAACTGCACAGGGTGCTAGCCACTCCCCTGGGGTCAGAGGGGAGCAGAGCTCTGTACCAAGGGGTTGTTGCCCCATCTCAGGAAAATGATGCCTCCCGCGCCAGGCAGCCTTCAAGAGAGGAAGTGGGAATATATCCCAATGCATCGCTACACCCAGAAAGTTTGTTTTAAAGTTTTTCTGTGTGCTTTGCTCCAAAACTAGTATTCCTATTCATACATTTCCAGGCAGAGCCTGGTACCTTAATTGCTGCAGCAGTCCCATCAGGCTCTTACTGCACAGGGGCCAATGTGGCCGGGAGGAACAACTCCTGCCACCCTGGCCTCTCCATCCCACCTGCCTTGGGGCAAGGGTGAGAAACACAAAATCTCCTCCCAACTCCCCAGACTGAGCACTCAGAAAGGCTGCCAGTGCAAAGAGGGTCCTCAGAATTATTTCTCTGAACCCAAGAGTGCCTCTTATACCCCAAAATAAAACACCACTAGATCTCTACCATGGTCAGAGATAAGATACAGAGCTTGGGTAGGAGCCATCACCTTACTTCTGCATTTTCTGCTTTTCCAGTGTTTGTGATTCACTTGTGTGATATTATTCTCCTCCCCCTCAAAATATGTGGGAGAGAGTTTGACTGCACTACTTGGTTTACAAACTTCTCAGCTGGGAAACTGAAACTTGCCTTCATGAAAGGGACATGGGCCAGAGGATGTGCTTTTGTGGCCAGCCCAAATTTCTTGTCAGGAAACTTTTGATTTCAGGGGTTTTCTTTGTGGCAGCTCTGTGCAATCCAGAAATACTAGTATCACCACAGAAACACCCTGAGTTTCCTGTAATAAGCATTCTTTTTTAACAGCCCTTTTGCTAAAACCAAAACCACACCAAGGCACAAAACACAAAAGCTCTGGCCCAGTTGTTTTGCTGCCCTTAAGCAAGCAGTTCATATCGCAGTTCTGTGTGAAGACCCGGCATTGATTCCCAGCAGGACTCTTGTGAAAGCAGTGGTGGTGGGATGGCACAGGGGTGGGGGTGGCAATGCCTCTCACTGGGTGTCTGTGTGGGAGGAATGCCCCGTGCCCAGACCTGCCCTGCCCACTGCACCACTGCAACCAAAACAAAACCCATTTTTGCTGTCTTTCCAAACATGTTCAGCTGCAGCATCAAGCTATACTGGATCTCTGTTCACTGTTTGGTGCTTTAAGTAGGGGGTCTCGCTGAGTTTACCACAGAAGTTGCTACCTGACTGGGTCAGCTGGCAGCTCGCTCTGCATTTTCCTGTTTTGCAAGCTTTTAGTTTACCTTGAGAATTTAAGGGACAGCCCTGTCAACTAATCAACATTTTAAGCTGAACCCGTGGGCTGATTTCTTCACCTGTGTGTTGGGAGGAGGGACTAATTTGTAGGCTGATTTGGGTTTGTTCAGTGCATTTTGAAAGGTTTTGGGTTTTTTCTCACTTCTGTGTTTCATGTGTGGAGGACTCCCCAGCAGGTAGCTGAGGTGGGAGGGTCACCATGAACAGCTTGGAGGGATATCTCCTTGCTTTGCCACTGTGACAGCTCTCAGCATGTACACAATTCAGTCAGTAGTTTTTAAGAGTTACTGTTATCTGTCATATGAAGTGAAACAGCCCAAGTAAAGCACCAGGAAACAAATCCAAAAGTCAGGGCTGTGTCCTTTTCATAAAGCTGTGATCCTGGGCAGGATCTGCAGGCCTGGAGAGGACCCCACCAGCCAGGGCAGCAGCCCTCCACCTCCAAATCCAGCTGCACCAATGCAAGCTGAGCTGGGCAAAGTTTTATAGAGAAGAGTAAACTTGCTAGAGCCTTATGCCCAAATTCAGGACAAAATCAGTAAATAGCTTGGGGTGAAGTAAAGCGAGACGGAAAAGGATCTATTACATTTTGTTTTACTTTGTTTCAGAATGGACTTTCAAAGGGCCAGGAAATATTACCTGATCCCCAGATGAAACAGGATATTTTGGCTGATGATGAAATAAATACCTGGGGTTTGGCCTGAGCTGCATTTCACCTTCTCCGCAGGTGCGCAGGGAGACTCGCATCGCCAGTGCTGCCGTGCATGGCTCTGAGCCTACTCCCTTCCGCATCCGCACTGGAGGCAAGGGGATAATATGGATAATATTGCCCTAAAGGAGCAGTGGCCAGATCTGACCTGGCACAAAGCGGGGCTCGGATGTTTTGGCCACCCCGCGATGTGGAGGACACCCACCCCAAAGGCTGGGGAGCACAGCAGGAGATGGGGATTGCAAAACACCCCAGCTCACCCCACTGCTGCTGGCTCAGGGCAGGCTTCCCCGCTGAGGCAGGAGTGGGGGAGCGGGTTAAATTATCTTTCAGCTGACAGCTCCTTCTGTTGGGAAGCAAATAATGGTTCCGGAGGGGTTACCTGGATCACTTCCCCGGGCGTTGAGAGGGTGTCTCCCACTGCTTTCCCTTTGACGACAGGCCCTGCTGGCACCCTCCGCCCCGGGACGCGGAAGGAGGCTGGCAGCGTTCAAGGCGAGGAGTCCCAGGCCAGCCCTCGCCTCCTCGCCCCGGGAAACCTCCCTCAGGCGCGGGGCCGGTTGCCGTGGGGCCCCTGCGAAGGAGCGAGGAGCGCTGACCTCTGCCGATTCTCAGCCGGGCGTCTGCCCTGACATTGTTCCCGCGATACGGTGAGGTAAGGATCGCCTCTCCTCTTTCCCCTGCCCAAATACGCCTATCGCTGCGTTAATATTTAACCAGTCCTGCAGGAGGAAGTAAGGCACAGACGATGACACACACATGGGAGCAAACTCCACGCTGTCCCGACCCAAAAAGCCGGACGGGCTCCGCCGCCTGACGTCCTCGGCCACGCTGCCTTGCTGGGACGCAATGGGAGGTGCAAGATTTATTTTCCCCGGTTTGTAACTGTGCAGGTGAGTGTCCCGGTGCCCCGCGCCAAGGCTGGAGCTCGTCCCGCTGTTACAGCGCTGCAGGCAACGTGGCAGAGGGCAGAAGCGCCCACCCGTGGGCCCCGCACCGGCTGTCCCCTCACCAACAGGCGCTGTCACCCACAGCCGGGGGTGTCGGGGTCCATCGGCAGCTCCTGACAGGGCAAGAGGCAGAGCCAGGGCCAAGGTCTATCCAGGTGGTTCAGTCAGGAGCTGAAGGAGATGGGGCTGGGGACAGGGCTGGAGGCAAGGCCACGACATGGCGCCAAGGGGCCCATCCAGGGAACAGGGACAGGGGCAGGGCTGGGGCAGGCTGAGGCGTCGCTGGGGCAGGGGCTGATGGCTCCGGGGGGCTGCCGAGGGAGGGTCAGGCCCACTGGTGCCCTCAGGGCGCTGGCAAAATGAGCCCTTACTGTGAAGTGCAACTTTATAAGCAGCTGGTGAGAAAACTGAACTGGTTTTCTGCTTTTTAATGGAAACTACAGTCCCCAAGTGGTTTTTTTTCCCTTTTTCATTTTCATATTCCTTTCCTCCTTTCATTTTTTATTTTGGGGAATTTTTTATGTTACATCAGGAAAATGTTCATTAAATAATTTCATTTAATTTTGAAATATCTTGTGTTTGCTTGCTCGGCTAAATCACACCTTTTTCTGCCACTTTGACAGTTGTGTGTGTTCACCAAAGCTGTCGTATGCCTCATGAGAGATGCTCTTTCAATGGCTGCAGCCTTCGTCTTCCTCTGAGAGCTGAACAGCATCCTTCGCATTATACCATCTTTGGTCAGTGGGTTGAACTGATGGAACTCATCAGGAGATTTTATGATGAGTCCATCTGCTGGGAAGCTTAAATCATAAAGAAGGGACATATGACTTTCCTGAACTATATTTCCTACTAAGCACGGTAACAGTTCTAGCAAGTAGAAATTAATGCCACACTGACTCAAAATGAAAAGGTTGAATTCGGCAAAGGGAAATGAAACAGTCTGTTTGCAGAATTTTGATCAATTTCCAAAATTAAATTTCAAAAACTTTGCTTTATTAGAAAAAATATCACCCTGACTTGTTAAAAAAAAAAAGCTATGAAGCCTGCAGGAAGTTTTTTGACCAGTTGTAATTTTTTCTTTTTGCTTCCTTCCTTTTCCAAACATCTCTTTTTTTTGAAGTCTAAAATCTCAAACTCTTGTTCAGCCAACAGCCTTACTTTCATAACAATATTCTTGAAATACCTTCTACGTATAGTTTGATTGCTACCCAAATAAAGCTAGAGGAAGAAAAGGGAAAACATCTAATAAGCAGATTCCATTTCTGGTTGTCCAAGTAGGAAAAGTGCAGAAAATTAAAATGGATTGACTGGATTTTCAGCTTGATTTAATAAAGATAACTCTTTGTAAAAATGCTTTGGAAAGGTTAATAACTGCTTTAAAAACTCTTACAAAACTATCATTTGGCACTACCGAGGAGAGATTGGCTCTGTCATCTTTGTAATTGCTCTTTAGGTAGATTTAAGCTGCTATGAGATCACCCCTTAACCTCTTCTCTACCCAACTAAAGCCTTACTATCTCAGCATCTCCTCACTTGTGCTGTGCTCTAGACCGTTGTCCTCTTGATGCCCTGCACTGGACTGTCCTTAGCTTCTCTACTTCCAACTTGAACTGAGGGGCACAAAACTGCACACAGATTTCCAGATGTGTCTAGTAGAGGAGAATGATAGTTTCTCTGAATTTGCTGGCAACACTTCTCTGAATGTGACCTAGTGCATGGTTTGCTGTATTTGTGGTGAGAGGGCATTGTTGGCTTGCATTTACCCTGCTGTTTATTTTACCCAGGTCTCAAGAAATTTTCTCAAGAAATCAAGATTTCTACCCACTGTCACTTAGGCTGTACTGCAGTCTGTACCTCAAGGTTGTTGCATCTGATCTGCAGAACTTTGTGCTTCTTCACGCTGGATTTCAAGATGTTTCTGTTGGCCCAGTCCTCAAGTTTGTCAATGTCCCTTTGGATGTCATGTTGTTGCACCTGTGCTACAGCTGTTGTTATAACACTAGCTAATCACAGGCTGATCAGCTATCACTTTACCACACTGCAATCTGTCATGCTCTGTAGATTAGCCATATCCTTAAATGTGTATGCACATAAAGAGGCATATACCACTCTGCTGGCCCCAGTCATAGGCATTTCATTCCCATCCCCTCAATGTAGAGGACAGGTTGAAGCCCACAGTGGGAAGTGGGTGCATTGTGGCCTAGAGCATCCACCATGTTTACGCCCTGCTCTGGATCTGACCCCAGTGGGAGTCATCAGGAGAGCACCTGCCACCTCCACCCACGCACTCGCTGGCTTGGCTTCATCAGCTGAAATCCTCCTGGGTTAATCTGGTGCACAGTGACAGTATCCAAATGTCCTTTGTTTTCCCTGGGCTGTTTAGGCAACCAACACATGTATTAATATTTTATTAATTATTTCTCACTGCCCTTGTTAGTCCCTTCCGTACTTCGACTTTCCTAATGAACTGTGATATCGTGATGAATACAACCATTGGCATTGGTTAGGAAGTGCGTGGGATAAGACATTACACAGCATGGTAAAGTGTCTGAATCGCCAACTGCTGAGAACATTGTGCACGTACAAGACTACCCAAGCTCATGACAGTTCAAAAGATCAGGTCCTGAGTTTGCCAGCCTGATGCAAATGGAAAATCATTTTGTGAATCATCAGCCTGCATACCAGGCAGATTCCTGCCTCCCACTCCAGTTTCTTTAGGCACTTCTTTCCAATTCTTCCTTTTTCTTCTGCCTGTGAGTAGGAGGATTTTTGCCATTTTTTTTCCCCCCAACCCTTCCAAACTCTTTTTTGCGCACCACATAATTTCTTCTGTATGGTGTGTAGACTGTGCAAACTGCTGGAGCAACTCTCAACATTTTTTTGTCCTAGGGTGTGTTACATACATCTGTACAGCTTGCTGTGCAAACCCACACAAGAAGCTCAAAGTGAAATGGACTTTCTGAGAGTCGCTTGGTGAAGACTGCTGTCACTGTCATTGTGGCTGTAAGTGTAATTTTTATTTTTTTTTTCTCACAGGAGAATTGGACAAATTGTCATGATGGAAAACGAAGAGCATTTAGACATCTTCATTTGTAAATTACCTCTAATGAGTGATAATGCAGCAGAGGAGATCACCAGTCCCTGCATTTCCATGCTGTATGTTAGCTTATTTAATTGAGTTAAAGAAAATGTGATCAAAGGATGTGAGCATTAAAATAGCAGAGAAGAGGCACTTACGAATACAACATTAAGTTGATTTGAGGTCAGTGCTAGAAACAGGAATAAATTTTTCTTTTCCCCATGGAAACTGGCTTGAAAAGGGGTTTGAACATTACAAAGACTTTGAGAAATGGATCCCTATTAAAAAAATGTTCTTTTCTCTAATGAAGAACAGGACAACTGAAACATCTAGAATAGACTAAGGTAGGAGACAAGCTGACCTAGTGACTGAATTAGCTTCTCTATCTTGATGCCTACAGGACGCTTCTCTCTAGTAGCTGGCCAGGCCAAAAAGATGATAAGCCATAACTTTCCAACTCTGCCTCCTTTTTTTTTCCTCTTTCTATGCTCTGACACCTTTCCTCTACTGTTTGCCAAAACATTTGATGCTCTTAAAGGCATGTTTCTCATTCAAAACAGATTTTATTAGTGTTAGCTGTAGAAGTCAAGTGAGGTACACAGATCTCCCTCCTCTCACAAGCTTTAGTTTTTTAAATCTTTTCATTAATCTGTTAATAGATTAAAGACTCATCACAGTTTTAAGCTTTGATTCACATTTCTCCCTCAGGACCCAAATGCACTAGAGGAAAAGCTCCAGAAATAACAGGGCCATGCCATTTCCTTTTTCTATTACTTATGTGACTTTTAAGATGCATTTTCCCCCACCTTGTTTCCACTTTGTAGGGTATGAGAACTAGGGAGGCACATTTCTGCTTTCAACATCAAGCACAGTGAAGGCTCACTGCAAGCTGGGGTCCTTGCTGTCTACTACATATATATTTATGTGAAAGATTAGGATGCCCCAAATGTCCCTGTGTTGCACAAACAATAGTGTCATGCTTGTCTCCATATTTTAAAAGAAACCTCGGTTTTTAAAAATGTTTTGCTGAGTGAACAAAAAAGAATTACTGGACAGATATATTAGTTATCTGAAAGATGTTGACAGTACCCTGTGCCATCCCCATTGAACAGGTGACATGATACAAAGTGGGGCTGTGGGGGCACTTCCAGAAGACCTGCAATCCTTATGAATACCGGCAACCTTACACAGCATGCAGGACCCCCTTCCCACCTACTGCTAGCCAGCTAGGACACAGCCAGCTATCCCAAACTATTTATCAAGGATTTTTTCTGTAGTCATTAAAGATATAAACCCACTACCAGATGATGCTTCAACTATTCTGATACAAGGGCCTGAGGCAGGCAAGATTGGTCATCCTTTGGTTAGGCCTGCCTCATTATTTTGACTACAGAGCAGTCTGAAAGACTGGGTTAGACTGGAAGTGCTGGTTTAAGCTGCAAAAGTTAGCTGAGACGAAACCCACCAACGAAAGATGTTTCATATTGATCCGAGGAATCCTGTTTTATCTCCTTCCTAGGAAGGCAGGTCATCTTTGTCTTGACTTAAAGATTCATGAAGTGATGCTACTGTGAATCAAGGCCTGGGTAAATCCTCAAAAACCTTGTAACACCAATATAGCTCATCTGATTTTTTTGTTCAGTTTTTTCTTCAGTGTTCTTTTGTTGGTTGTTATAAAACCATAACTCTGTGAAGAATTGCTGTGGGTCCTTAATGAGGAAAACTCTAGATATAATCTCTTTCCAGACTTCACAAACAGGAGGACACAGGATTAAACACTTAATTTGCATTAATATCCTCACAGTTTTTATTTGGCTTTAATAAATCTGCACAACTGGAATGTAGTTCTCCAGTACTTTCTTGCCCGCACTCCTGAACCGCATTCCATGTTTCCCCTTTGACAGGTGCATTCCTCCTCTCCAGCACTGAAATCAGTGATAAGTTGTAGCTGGTAAAATGAAATGTTATAATTCACGGACCATAGACAAAGACATTCATCATGGAGCTCAGGCAGCAATGAGTAAGTAAGAAAGTTTATCACAGAATGAAAGAAGATGCAGCTTTGGTGCTGTTAGGAGGAGTGTAAATCTACGAAGGAAATTTTTAGTACTCTCTAATACATCAGTTCCCCTGGCAACATTTTCTTTAGCTTTAGAAATGTTTTGGCTCTGGTCCAAACAGCTTAATTGCTCTGGTTATCATTCAGTTTATTCTAAGGAACTTTTTGATATACAGTAGCGTGCCAAGAAAATGTAAACATCATTCTCTACACTCATTATAATCACCATTACATTTTTTGTTATTGCTTAGGGTCATGATTTTAGACTCCCTCCTGAACGTTATATGCACAGCCAGATTCTTCAAGGAGTTCAGGCAAAGTGCAGATCTATCCAGAGCTCCTATAAAACTGGTGTGCTCAACACCTATCCGCCAGTGCACGGTAAGTCCAGCTCTGGACATGAACAGTGCACAAGCCTTGTCAGTGGTATGCGCACACAAGCACTATGCCCAGTCCCACAGAACTTCCCTGATAACGCCAGGAAAACTACCATGGGAGTATGAAATTATACCCCTTTTCTTTCTTTCCTGATGATTTTGCAAGGTTGCCAGTTATGAGAAACATTAATGCTTACACCTCAGAAACAGAATATTAATGAATATTCCCTAAGTGACCTGCAGGCGTGATCCAAACTGACACTGCAATGATGAGAGAGCAGATTATCACCATAAAAGTAGGAATTATCTTTGAAGAGCTGTGTCTTTTTTGCATTTTCATGAAATACATCCTCATGACTGACATCTTACTCCTCCCTTTGGGCATTCAGTTAAGATCACCACGTAGAAATGGCAGGATTTTTGTCTTAGAAATGAATGCCTCCTATGCACTGTATCTGTCATATGGAGTCTGTGACTGGAAGCTGCCCTTTTGCAGTAAGAGAACATAAGTCCCTGGCAGAGATGGTTTCAGATATTCAACTTCTCTTTATGTGGCAGAATAAAAGACTACTGTATTTTGGCTTTCTTTTTATATTCAGCTATTTCCTTTGCCACACTCATATATAAAATAAGATTCCCTAAAACCTTAGGGGACTGGTGAGTACTGAAAGACCTCAAGAATACAGGGAAGACTGATATGTTTATAGGCTAAAGTTTCCAGTCTCCTCTTCTCCCCTATCCCATGCAGCACTTTCTTCAGTAAAGTCAGAGGAGGTGATATATCTGTTACTGTGGCCTCCAGCATCAAACCTCCTGCCACTTATACCTGCAAGGCGTGCTGGGTTTGGCCTCAGCATAAGGGCATGGGATCCCCAAAATGGGCTGAGGGGGCAGGTGAGGACAGAGTGCATCGCACACCCTCGCCCTCCTGGCCAGCAGCAAGCGCTGCTATTCTGCCACTGCCTCACCCCTGGCAGGAGCAAACTGCATTACGCACGCACACCACAGCTCACTCCTACTCCTGCCTCCCAGCTCAGCTCACTCTTCTTTTTAATTCCCTCGTTGAACCTTTACTAGGAGAAACACATGTAGAAGCTGCAGGTCCCTTTATGTATTGGAGTCAAACATTTACTTACAACTGCTGTTCCAGCAATAACAATTAAATTAAACATGAAGGGAATATTGCTGCCTGGAGGATCTACAAGCTGGAGGTGTAAATCACACCACATAACTAATTTATGACATTCTGTGCCTACAGCTGTACGCTGACGGTTTGTAAGTGTAAGGGTGGCTGTGATTTCTAAGTACTTTTGGTGACAAAAGAACAGGAAGCTGATTACACAGGCCTCTATTCCTTTCTCCCAAAGTCATAAATTAAATGAGGTCAGCTTAGGTCAGTAGCTGAATGCAAGGGATATTGTGGGCATGGTTCAATTGGAAGGATTCTAAGGAGGGACTTGGATTTTTTTTTCCCCACAAAAAGAATGTATTTTTGAATTTGTGAAATGTAAGGCAACAACAAGGTTATTTCCCAACCATTGAAATTGTCCAATTACATTTTTCAGTGAAAATATACTTGACCGAACTTTTTAGAAGGATAGCCTTAACACCACTGTATTACTAGGCTTTGAAAAAATCCCTATTTGCTCAGCCAGAACATGTACAAATTCAAGTCTGTTTTTTCAGGCTGGATCTCCTATGTACTGCATACACCTAAATCCTGTCACTCAGATGCTTTCTTCTATCCAGTGTGATAATGTTTGTAGATACTTTTGGAAATATATTGGTGGAATAAGCTAATGAATTTGCTGCAAACAAACAAGCAAAATACACCAGAAAGGTAAGTGAGGAAAAAAAGATAAAACATAAAGGTAGTAAGGGAGACCTTTTCTAGTTACAGTTTTTAGTTTGTAATTGCTTGTGTTTGGCAAACAATCAGACCACCCTCAGTTATTTGTCATTTCCCTTTTAAGTGATACGGGAACAGCGCTGTGCTTACAGGTCCCAAGGAGCATGCCAGTCAGCCACAGTCAAATAGTGCAGGCTATGGTGACCCAGGCAAAACCATTTCAGGTTGGATTTTGATCTTCCAAAAGGTATCAACTGTGGTTCAAGTTGCCTTTTATCAATTCCCTTGCTATGGTTTTAACAATCTTGCACTTGACACTCTTGTCATTTGTAAAACACATTCTGAAATCAGATTATAACCTGTTTTTAAAGCTTTGGTTTAAGGTGCCTTTGACTTAAAGGTGTACTATGTGTAGATTGTTAATGGCAAGAGTGGCTAATCTGGCAGGATCACATGCTTAATACTTGGGAAAGTACTCCCATTCTTCATCTCTTTCTGTTATGGGAATTGTGTATTTGCCTTAAGAGGAACCAACCAGTCATTTTAGGATGTACATACTAAGGCACTTTAGAGAAGGGAAGAAAATTCAACAGATTCATATTCAAGAAAGCTAAGTGCTGGGTCCTGCACTTGGGTCACAACAACCCCATGCAATGCTATAGGCTTGGATAAGAGTGGCTGGAAAGCTGTCCAGCAGAAAAGGTTGGTCAACAGTCAGCTGAACATGAGCCAGCAGTGTGCCCAGGTAGCCAAGAAGGCCAACAGCATCCTGGCCTGTATAGGAAATAGTATGGCCAGCAGGAGTAGGGAAGTGATTGTCCCCCTGTACTCAGCACTGGTGAGGCCACACCTTGAATACTGTGTTCAGTTTTGGGCCCCTCAGTACAAGAAAGGCATTGAGTTGCTGGATTGTGTCCAGAGAAGAGCAACAAAGCTTGTGAAGGGTCTGGAGAACAAGTCTTATGAGGAGCGACTGAGGGAACTGGGGTTGTTTAGCCTGGAGAAGAGGAGGCTGAGGGGAGACCTTATCGCTCTCTACAACTACCTGAAAAGAGGTTGTAGCAAGGTGGGCGTTGGTCTTTTCTTGAAAGTAACAAGTGGTAGGACGAGAGGAAGTTGCACCAGGGGAGGTTTAGATTGGATATTAGGAAAAATTTCTTCACTGGAAGGCTTATCAGGCATTGGAACAGGCTGCCCAGAGAGGTGGTGGAGTCACCATCCCTGGAGGTATTTAAAAGACATGTAGATCTGGTGCTTGGGGACATGGTTTAGTGGTGGACTTGGCAGTGTCAGGTTTACGGTTGGACTTGGTGATCTTAAAGGTCTTTTCCAACCTAAATGATTCTATGATTCTATAGATTCATAGAATCATAGAGTCATTTTAACTGGAAAAAGAGCAAGCCTCCTCACTTGACTGCATCCCAAAATGTTAATGCATTCACAATGAAAAGATAAGTGAACACACAAAACTGTGGTAACAAAATACTTTACTAAAATATCATACATTGAATAGTTAGCTCAACATTCTCATGTTCTATGCAAATAATGCAAGCATCGTCACGCATTTTATATTAACATTATATAGTAAACCCCACAAATCCAAGAAGAACAGCATTCCTGTCAGATCCATTACAGACGGTTAGCCCTTGTGTTCCATTCAGCTTTTATGTAAGGCAAATGTTTCATTGCAAAAATCTACTCTGTACTCTCAGAAGTGCCTGGAAGGGTTATACCTCCTCAGTAACACTGGATCAGATGAGATGTTTGACCAAATCCTTCATGGACATTTTTGAAAATCCTAACCTGAACTAAGAATATGTTAGCTGATGCGTTAGATTGTGAAAAATGTATTCATTGTTCTGTATTCAGAATCTCATCTTGTGTTAGAAGAAATAGAGTATGCTGAAATGCGCAGCTCTAACCAATTCTAACACACTATCAGCTCTGTTAAGTTGTACCCTCCTTCCTACTAAATGAGAAGCACTGGAGTAACTTTTCAGTGTAACTTCCAAAGCTATTCATAAAAAATCTGATTTAATGATATCTGACCCAGAAAGCATAAAAATATTAGGATAGTGCACTACTTTTACAGATAAACTGCTCCAAAATTGTCTAAATTCTTTTATTAGCCTATACAAAATTTTCAAAATAAGTGTATATACACACTGCAGTATTGAGTTTACAGTTCTAGTTATATTTCTGATTTTTTGTGATGGTCTTTCATAGGAAAATACACAAAATTTGGCAAAAGGCCACTAATACCATATTGATTGTGTTAAAAGTCCTGATATGAGGCCTAAGCTGCAAAAGCCAATTTCATTCAGCTGACATATATAAACTGACTAGCACAGTGGCTTTGTTTAAATAAATGAATTTGCTTTACATGCAATCTACTTTTCTTAAATCACCTTTTCGAGCAGGATAACCTTGTATTTTAAGTAATTAACTATACATTTACTATATTCTTATTCAAAGCCACCTACTGAATAGAGAGAATTATGAAATTAATTTCTAACTTACACAAGCACAAAGAAAATCATAAGTTGAGGAAAATAATGTGCAGCAACATAAAGCATTTACTTGGGAAGCTAATTTGCAAAAAGGAGAGGAACAGGCTATCTGAATCTGTAGCATTTCAACCTGTACTCATTTGCTGCTCATCAGAGATTTAGCAGTGATAAGCCAAATGCTTTAGGTAGGCAGGCCATTAGATGCTTAACGACATATATTCAGTGGGAACAAAATATTTCAAATGCAGTAATAAAGGGCGGCATCGTGCATGGGTCACTTGAAATTACGAGTACACTCCCTGGAAACAGTATCCAGAATGGGATGGTTTCTTAAAACATGCCTGATGACGTTATTCCCAATGGCACTGTAGCTATAAATTTAGCCCCAAAAATAGAGTGGTAGCATCTGTAAAGGTGACTAACAGAGAATAGCACCCTCTTCCCAGTTAGTAGCTATATTCAAGTAATTAGGAACACTCCTGAACTAAAATAAAAGCCTGACAGAACTTGGCCCTCAGTGTACCATTTTTTATGATGATACAAAGCCACAAACTGTTCAGGTAAGACTTATTTTGATGCCACTCACAAGCAGCCATCGCTCAGGGAAGCAACCCAAAATACTCTCTCCTAATGGGAAGCTTTACCCTTTGGCCACAAACTCAGCCTGACAGACCAGCAGCTGCACCACCCCAGAAGCCAGGTGCCACCATATGTCTTGGATCTCAACAACCAGTGGAGGTGAAGAAGTCGACACATCAGTATTTATTCTGCTGGGATACAGGCTCCCTGGGACTGCACAGTTGGACTGGTCCTGCCAGCTGGGATAAGGTTGGCACCAGGCACAGAGGTGGAAGCGAGATCCACAGGGGACTGCAGGATTATTCCTCGGAGAACAAGAAGAGGCCAGGATGAACGTTAGGTTGCATTATGCTGTCCCAGCTCACAGACCTTCTATCCTACAAGAGACGGAGCTACGAGAGGCAAAGGAGTATTCCTTTATGCTCAACATTTTTCCATAAATTAAAGCAATAGCCAGCTTGCACCTTGTGTACAATAGCAATGAATGGCAACAAGACATAGTGATTAAAATGCTGTTGCTAGGCTTTATGAGTCTGACCCATCACACTTACTGAAGGCAGCAGCAAAAGTAGATGTGCTACAGCAGGGCTTTGAGTCCAAGGGCAGATACACCTGCAAAGTTGGGATGAGAGGCGGAGAGATGCTGTTCAACCTGGAGCTGGGCTCCCCACCCCCTGGCACAGGGTATGTGCTAGGGAAAGGCAAGCACCTCCTTGGTCACCCACCCGACCACCTGGATAGCCATATCCCTGCAAGCATCATATACGCAGCTATTTTCTGAATGGGAAACTTCTTTATAGAAGATTATTCTTCTACCAAACAAATAAAATTATTTCTTTCATCGTCAATTGTCAAAAATAAGTGCATGAGCTCAGGTTGTTCTACATAGGGAGAAAATAAATATATTACTTCCATTACTAAACGCTTTTCAGGATGAGGCATATTCCTGCTGAATGTTGCGAGTGAACTCAGTAGTGGTGAGTTGCAGACCATCCTTCTGGCATAAGGAGGACAGAATCCTGCAAGCTCACCACTACTGAGTTCACTCCCAACAGCTGAAAATATTTATGCTGCTCTTCAGACACAGGTAAGTAAAAAGAGACACTTCGACAGTCCTCACAAACTACAATAAAAAGAAAAGAAACAACAAAAATAACACCAAAGTAATAAAATATCTTTCCCTGTCCTTCCTCCATGCTTTTTACCACATTCAGTATACGTCCCCAACCCCAAGGCTCTGCCCTGCCATCCCAGGGCAGTGTCTGGCCCTGGTTCCCCTCACTGGGACTGATCCTGTCCCCCACCTGTCATCACCAGGGCCCAGCCATCACTGGCTTGACCTCGGACCAACCTCATCACCATAATACTTCCTTACGATCGGGACTCTTGGTTGGATCTGGCCACCACCTGTGGTTCTGTCCTGCTCCCTCACATGGGTGTGTGGGGCTGAGCCCTGCTGGCTGTCGGATCCCCTCAGCTCCCGGCTCATCTTCCCCTAGGGAGCAGCCCCACTTTTACTGTTCTCTGAAAAAACCCTTTCACACATAGTATAGGCATTCGATACTTCTTTGCTGGTAAAACTGACCTTTACTTTGTGTGAAAGTAAATCAAATAGGAGTATTGCATAAGGCATGATTTCATGAACTCCTTTCTCTTTCCCCATAGCCCAAATGTATTTTTCACAGCATCTACTATAAAAACTCAATTTCTTATCTCTGAAACCAACAAACATCCTACTGATTTCATGAGTCTTTGCTTGGTAATGAAATAAGAAATGAGAATCCCAGCCTGAATTAGTACTTGGGAACATTTTCGCACTAGGTCTTGTTTGAAAGAGAAAAATCCTCCTGCCTTCTCCCTTACACACCCAGTTCCTCACAGGGAAAAATGTCTAAATCAGATGTACTCTTTAGCTCACTGTAAGTCCCTCTAGTTCAGCCTTGGCAAGCCATTTACAGTAGCTTTCAAGCAATCAAAATGAGACACAAATGTAAAAGATGTCTCCAGTGTCTATTTCAATAGAAAGACCAGGACGCTCTCCACTGAGCATGGATCTGGCTCTACCACATATCATTTTCAGCAGGAGGCACGTATAGGGAAACAGATGCAGTAGCCTTACATGTTCACCAGGTGACCTGCAGTACCCAAGGTTGTCCCAAGAGCACTGCATGGGCAAATTCTTCCAGCTCTGCAACTGCAAAACATTTGTGTAGACTGAAGGAGGGATCTGTGCCAGTATGCAGTTCTGCCCACACAGAGCTGGCTGCAAGGGCAGGGCTGCAGTTCCCTATGCCAGGATGGGAACCTCCTGACAGCTACAAACACCTTTTCTTAAATGCCTGGACAGATGGGTGCAAATGCAGCAATCTATCAGGGGGGACCAGGAAGAGGGTGCAAATTTTCTTTTCCGAACAAAAGTACTTTGACTTTTAGTTTGGCACTGCAGAAATGTTGCCAGTCCTGTAGCAGCAAGATTTGGAGGGCAGGTTTGCAGGCCTGCATCCTTCAGAGAAAAACAGTAGTTGTAATTTGCGTAGAGAAGGGACGCAAAGAGGTGGGAGTGAATGGGAGAGAAAGAGGTTTGCATGTTCTTGGGCAGAAATGGAGATTAAAAAAACAGTTTAAAAAGTCTTTAATGTGATGGATCTAAAGTTAATTGGGAGTTTTGCTGGAGTCAAGAGCAGCCCTGTAAATGCAGAGCATCTCAGTTTGTTAATTCAAGCAGGAAAGGTGCTACAGCACTCCTCCTTTTTCTGTCACTAAGCGATTCCAGTAGCTCAGCTGCTCAGATGGTTCTACTTCATGGCACAGCACGATTTTCTTAAAGCGAGAAACAGAGAACCTAATCTTTTGGGGAAAAAACGTCTGCTCTGAATGAAGTTCCTCAGGCTGAACTTTTAATTTGGCAAGGCACAGTCCTATGAATACATCCTCCAGTTTAATGAACGAAACGCTCTCTGAAACATTATAGATCTGACTAGCAATGTCAGTGGATAGAACATAGCCAGTCCCAGAACAAAATGGTGGGTAGGTCTTTCTCGGATACTCTTCCCTACTCACGTACCATTTACTCACTCTTCTCCGTATAGGATACTCATGCAGTTTTAAAAAGCCTGTGAAGAATCTAGTGGTCATCTTTTTCCTTAGAAGAAGCTCAGTGAGGTAAAAAACATTGACAAACACATCTGAGTCAGTTTTCATCACAAAGCTGGACTGGTAACAAAATCTGTGAATCCATTCAATTCCCATCATGGTCTTCAAAGTCAAATTGTAATACGTGTCTGTAAAATTCTTTTGAATAATGTCTTTGTACTTTTGGCTTTCAGCAGCGATATCAGCCTGCTGGATGAGATTCACAGTGCTTCCCAGGAGGAAATATGTCACCAGGCGCTTGCCAATGACTGTTCTCTCTTTCCCCCAGGTTTGCCGGATGGCCATCCTGGCTTCAACGTGGTGGTACGAGGATGTCACAAGCAGGACAAGGAAAGGTGGGTTCTTATCACAGTCTATATCTGGGAGCTGCAAGAAGTTTCCTTTGATTCTCCTATAAGTCTCTGTGGGGAATACGTAATCTTGGCCGTTTTCACAGAATATACAGAATTCGGTCAAATTGTCATAAAAAAACCAGAAGCTAGCACAGCTGAGCCCCACAAAGCAAACAAACAGCCTGAATTTTCTGAAATCCATCTGAAAGAAACAAGAAGGAACAGCACATTAAAGAAAAAAATACTAATTCCTTTCAATGCTGCATACCAAATTCCCTGCATCGGGATTTAAAGCCAGGTCGTCTCTAACTGAAAGCTACCTATTTCAGGGCACTCGCCCACATGCATTTCTCTTAGTATCATTCCCACAAGATGTTCTGCTGGCAATGAAATTCACACTCCTGCTTACTTGAATGTGCCCCCAAGCTAGCATATCCTCAGAAATCCACACAAGTATGTCCACTGATACCAGGTTACCCTGGCTGATGCTTCAGACCTCCTCCCCATTTTCAGCATCTTACAAACCATGACTTAGACCCACCAGTGGTCTCAGAAGCCAGAGAGTGGAGAAGCAGCAGATATGTGCCCATGCCAGATGAGAGAGAATAACAGCAATAGGGTTTTTTTTAAATACCATGTTTCGCCACTTGTTTGAAAAGTGCCTGTCTCCCAGGGCCAGCAAGTACTGTCCAGCTGGCAGATTCAGCCAGGTTCCTCCCATCTTCATCTTCTTTGTGTCCTGTGGGGCTCTTTCATGGACCCAGAAACTGCTCCCAGTCTTTTTGTTGGAGGGGCCATGAGTCACGTGTTTGACATTGTGTTAGCTGCTAAAAAACCAAAACAACAGTGAGTCAGATTGTTTGGATGATTCACCTTTTGTAGAGTTTAGGTGGCTCACTAGGGCATGCTGAGGTGAGAAAGGGGTTGTCCATACTCCCCTCTCCTTTCTAGGTGAACGAGACCCAAACAATAACAACAATGTTCATTCATTCATCCTTGTAACAGATTAATGTTCCGTGTATCTGGTTACAAATCTAGTATAAATTTTGAGAGAGAGAAAAATTATCAAAGCAAACCCAAAAAGGATACAGTGCCAAAAAAATTACACCTCTCCATAAATTAACCTGGTGAAAAGAGTATAATGCTTCAGTTACTCATTCCATTAACCCACAGGCCCACCAACTACTATTTTAGAGCACTAGGATGGGGGAATTTTTACCAGGGGCAATGTCATTCCCTTTCACTTCCCCCCTTCTTAACAAAGAATTGGATCTGGCTTCCCATCTAAAAATACAGCAAACCAAGTTTACAACCCCCAGAGCTATAGATTTCATGGAAATTTGATCTCTGCCTTCTGACCAGGAATGTTATGCCTAGAGTCCCCAAAACCATGTTAGTGCCCTCCTTTTGCTCAAATTCTACCTTCCAAGCATGAAAAGGTTTTATGTTGCAGACTTAAGTTCATTTTTAAGTCCAGCCAGGTGTTCCTGGGACCAAATCCAGCTCATTTTACCCATAAGAATAGCCCCATTAATTTCAGCCAGTATTCTCAAGAACAGAAAACAAGTAGAACTGGAGTCCAGGTTTACTGAAATTCCTCCCACAGTGAATTGCATTTTTGTAATGATTCACTAATGAATTTTGAAAATATTTCAAAAGTTCACATTTCTTCTGCACTTATATCTAAATTAACTTAATCTTTAAATAGAGTGTTCCTCAGATCTGTTTTTTCTTAGAAGTTTAGCTCACAGTAGTCTTGCGATTAACTTAAAAATTACTTCAATTAAATAAATATGTAAAATTGTGTGAGAATATGCATAAGCATACATATACACCCATACACACACACAAAAGGCTATATGAAAATCTGCTCTGCATCTGTTCTCATGTTCTTCAGCAGCCTGGGAGGAAGCACATGAATATCCTGAAAATAGGCTTTTCAGGAAAGGATGATGTCCTGAGGTTGACAACAGAGCTACAGAAGAGGTTCACTCCTGTCATCAGCTCTCACAAGACTGTTCAAGACATTTCTCTCTCACAGGAATTCCAGAACATGTACAAACAAAAGTCGTTCAAATACTGAACTAAGAAAGTAATTGAGAGCACTTTCCTATTAAAACCTATTAAAACCTTTTCAGAAATACTCAAGAGCACCAGTTGCCCAAACTCCTCTCTCCAGGTAAGCTCAGCAAACATGTGGGAGTGCACATAGGTGTCTCATCTGATGACCCTGTTTTTAATTTTTTCTCCTTCAGAGCTCAAGAAGGGAAGAGTTGCCCCAGATGCCCCCAAGGCCAGCAGGAGCCCACGGTGCAACAGGGGGGCTGTTGGAAAAGATCATTTGCACAGGTACAGGCTCTGTGTCCCAAGCACCCAAGCTTGGCAATATGTTACAGGGTTGGCATTTACTGAAAGAACACCAAGGGAAAGGGTGACAGAGAGACAATCAGCTTCCTCTTGCTGAGGCCATTTTTGTCTTAAAACATTGATTTCCTTCTTGTTTTCAGGTGAATAGGGAAAACATTGAAAGTTAAAAAACACTTTATTTAACACAGGCAGGTCGGTTCCTTGGACTGCCTAAGTTGGTATATCAGGGAATTAAACCACCCTGGTACTGGCTCCATCCCCCATGGGATGCTGAGCCCATCCCTCACCCCACCTTCACACAGCAGGTTTAGCTTCCTGAGTGAAGCAAATGCTTGGTCTCCCCCACTGCCTGGGAGAACTGCTACATATGAAGAACATATGGAAAACAATGGCTTCCATTCTGTTTCAACAGGTCAACATGGCTGTGACTGCATTTAGCAAAACCATCACCTTCCAACCTAAAGTATCTTGCTCTACAGCAGAGATATGAGCCTAGGTTAGGTGTGACAAGGCCTGTGGTTTCTAAATTATCTGTCACTATATTTTTCCTCCTTTGCCTGCATCTGAGAAACAATACAGTCTGTGATTCCAGATTCCCAGCCTGCGTGCACGAATCTCCATGAAACAGTCCTGGAGATGTTAACATGAAGTCTACGTTAAGTCTACATGAGGTGGTCCAGAAAGCAGTGGAGACTTGCTAGCAACTAATCTCTTTTCTGGAGGTCATTTTGAACAGCATCCAGTATTTTAGCGTTGAGACAAATCTCTCTGGTTTTCTAGGAAGTCCTTTTGCATGAAGTTATACTTGAGTTTTCTCTCTGATCAGAGTTAGAAATTGCAGTTTGTAATTATCTCAAAGCTTTTCCCATCTCCTCTTGTTCCAACTGCAAAATATTTGATGTAGGGCGCTGCTAAAAAATTGTCTGCTTCATGTCCTAGAGAGCAGTTTGTTTAAACTGACTGGTGTGGTGCTTCAAGGCTCTGGGCAGACCCAAATGAGGTTTGCACTAGAGCCTAGGACCTAAGCAACGTGGGCTACAGGAGCCTGCAGCTCAGTGCTCTTCCCACACATGCCTGAAACAAGCACATGAAGAAAAGAAGATAGTCAAGGTCTGTGAGCCAAATCAGCCAAACTGCAGCCCTCTACTTCGCAAGTGCCTGTTTCCACCAGTGGCATGAACTACCTCCTGCATTCTGCCATGGTAAGCAGATTGGCAATAGGGTCCCTCTGTTCACACCACTGACCCTTGTGTAACTCTTCCATGTTGCACAGTGACAGGGCCATGGTAACTCCTGTGATGAAGCCTAGTTATTCCATCAGAATTAATTTGACACCTCCTTTAGGTCTGTTAATGAGTATCATTATCTAAACGGCACCAAGAGATCAAGACTATATGCCATATAGATCAGGAAAAGCAATCTGGCCCAAGGCAGAGAGAGGTAAGTAGGTCTAGAGTCCCCCTGAGAAACAGATTCAAAATACCAATTTAAAGAAATAGTTTTCTTAATTTTTCTGGGGCAAAGCTACAGTCATGCCACTGAGTTCAGTGGATGATCGGCTTTGGCTTTGCTTTGAGGTCGCACACATCAGCCAGGGAACAACCCAAAGCACAACAAACCAAAGTGCTTTTGAGCATCTGCAAGAGTTGCCGCTCTGTAAACAGAGACACAAACAGCTGCTGCAAGGCAGACACAAAAGCAGAGGCTTGATTTAAGTGCAGAAACAGGAGTTATGACCTCAAATACTGCACAGTTAAAGTCAGTAACAGTATTCCCATTTTCCTTTCCTAATAATCAGAAGTAACATGCCCTGGTATAAGCACTAATAATACCAGTTAATTTTTTATTTTCCTCAGAATAAAGCCTCTTAATTTCTTTCTCAGAAGCTCAGCAGGACATGAAGGGGAATAAAACATGCATAGATAATAAGAAAATGCCAAGTACAGCAAGAAACGTTTATTTTTTCCTAAATGCAAGTGTTTCAGAGGATCAGGGCTAGTTTGGAGCTCCTGAAGATGGCATCTCTGGTGAGGCAGTGGGTTCAGCAGTGGCCAGGCCACTGTTTTTATGAGCAGAGACGTGGGTAGCTGTGTTTCTCCCTTAACCCAAGCTCAGAAGTCAGGGACGTATGACTAGGTGCCTCTGGCCCAGCATCTTTTGGCTGTCTCCCCAACTCCCAGAGCAAGATGCTGCCTGGTGCTTACCAGACCTTCTCAGGAACAGCAGCATCTGCTCAGGTATCACGCAGGACTACTGAAAACAGTGGTGATGAACCTCTACTCAAAATAAAGGGTCACATGGGGACAGATTTCCCTGCCTCATCCCCTGGGAGCACTGGCTGGCTCCTCATACCCTGTGTGCTTGGTCGTATCATCCTGCAGAGCCTCCTGAGCCCATGGTGCCATTTCCAACGAAAAGAACCGCATGTGAACAGCCACCGAGGCGATGAGGCTAAATGTCTCCTTCCTGGCACTTTAAAATGCCACATTTCAGAGGGAGGTTTTTACAGCAACGTGTATTAACAACGTCCTCGCCCAAACCAAATGTCAAGACTGGCACACTAGAAGGATGGAAACCTGAAAAGGGTACAGGACAAGGGAAAAACTTTTTCTGCTGCCCTTACTGTCAGACCACAGAAAACCTTTTTCCCTCTGCTACCTCTCACCAGCTATGAGGATTGTGTCTCCTTGTCAGTCTGTCAGCGAGTCAAAGCAAGATACTGTTCCTCCACTTCATACATGCTGGTTTCTATCATTTAAACACTGAGTTGCTAGGCACTTTATTTACAGCCAAATCCTCTCCTTTTTTTTTTTTTCTTTCTTTCTTTTTTTTTCAAAATTTTTTTTGGGTCATTTTTTTTCTCTTTGGTTTTTTGGTCATTTTTTTCGCAATGCTGCTGGGGGGGGGTTAGCTTTCCCAGCTCCTCCCTAGGCACCTCTGCACTACACCTGACCTGCCATGATGGGGTGTGCATGGGGAGAGGGGCTCTGAGGGTTGGGTGCTTTTGATGCTTAAGATAAGCCTCCGGCTCTCCAGAAAGGCCAGTGGTTTGTGGCCAGAGAGCTGACTCTGGGGAGCGGGTGAGCCATTCACCCATGGTCACGGACCCATGGCAGGAGTCCCCATCTCAAACTCTAAGCGATCAGTTGGACAACACATAAAAAAAGAACATTATTGTTACTGATTTGCAAATACTACTATGTTGCCTGGCTTATGCTCTGTTATTACGTTACTAATACCCATTTAGCTGATTGACCCTGTCACTTTAACAGCAGATTGAATCTTCTTTGTAGAAGGTTGGCTGGCTTTATTTACTGCTTTGGATTTTAATAAGAAAAGAAACCAAATACTTAAAAAAAAAACCAACAATGAAGAGTGGAAACAAGTCAGGTTTTGAATTTAACAGCTCTACGGGAAAAAAAAACATTAATTAGATTGATATGTTAAATTCTAGATTAATATTAATCTCAAAGAAATGCCATGCATATGTACATAATATAGATGTACACAAATATACATGTACAACTGTATTGCTTTTAGCAGAATGACCAACACAGCCTAAACACTGGTATTGTTATAATAAGCAAAGAAACTTTTTTCTCAGCAATCAAAGAAAAACCATGACAAAAAAAAGAGACTTTGAAATATAAAATTAGTTAAAATCCAGTAAGAGAGTAAGAGTTCCTGAGAGATTCACCTCCTTGCCCCAGATCTCCTCCCGTTGTGCTATGACACAGATGGATTCAGAAGAGCCACCTGGCCCAACATAACTCATTAATCTTATCTCTTCAAAGAAAAATTTCCACCATTTCCTCCTCTGAATCATGTTTTCTGTACTGCAGAGGGCATTGCACTGGTGGTTATCTACACCACCAGCATATGCATACAAACATAACCTTAACATGGCACCTCTCTCAGAGGCAGTGCACAGGCATAGGAGGAGTCTCACATGCAACATTTACCCATTAAAAAGGTGCATCTTTATTATTACAAGGGAAAGAACAAACATTCATAGGTCTCATCCACTTAAATATACAGTCTTTCCAGTTCAGATATGGAAGTGTGACCTCAGGTGTGGAGGTTTCCATTACTAAAAGGGTTGCAATGGCTCGGACCAGACGTCCATGTGGCCTCTGGGTTCTGTCTCTGAGACTACCCAGGCAGCCAATGCCTAAAGGACAATAAAGACCACAGTAAGTGTATTCTCACAGAGGGAAGGCATTTGTGGCACAGGGATCTTCTGAATGAGAGACTGCATCTTCCTCTTTATTAAAAAGTCATCAAGAGCCATTAGCTCTTGATGCACCTTGATCTCCTCCACCCGACCATGAGCACTTGCTCATGGCATTCGTTTGGAAAAGCCAAACAGCATCCTCAGACCAAAATGCAATTTTGCTCTCAAAACCAGCAAAAACTTTGGCAGGGTGTGGAGCTGCTCCCGTAATGTCACAGGAAAGAAGTGCTGCATCTGAAGAGTCAAAAAGAAATGTATTTCTGGGGACTTTAGCCAAGTCAGGAAGCTTACTTCTATTTTAAAATATCATTTTGCTTTTCCAAGCTGCCTGCAAAATTCTCTTGATGAATCCTGGCCCTAAAAAGCCCACCAAAATGTCAGCTTGCATATTTAGTAAAGCTACATCCCTTTTCCAGGAAGGAGAAAGAAGTTGCAGTGGAGGTTGCGATATGGGCTGTTAGGCACCCGGTTGCCAAGTTCAGACTATCAACACAGAGAAAATGTCCGGGACGGCCATTACAGTCAGCCCCTGGTGCAGGTGATTTTTGTCCTTTTTAATAGCAAATTCAGACAGTTTTGACTTAATCCACTTCCACAGGCGATCCAAACACAGCTGGCAGGCAACCAGCAAAGAGGCATCCTCTCTTGCAGGCAGAGAAAACAGCAGTGCCTCTGGGCCACTCCCTCCTTGCTCTCCCAGAAGGACTTTTTCTCACCTTGGTAGTCATTTTTTCCAAACATTCAGCTTAAAATGCTTCCTTTCTGCTTCTGCCTTCCCTTCACCCCCTGAGTACCAAATGTCCCTTTCTGGGTTTCTCTTCAATGCTAATAGACTCGTTTCTTCTAATGCTCCTGCTATTCCTACAACACCCCCATCTTTCTTGTATCACTGATACTCATGAGCATATTTAACTTTTTTAAGAATTGCCTCATGAATCAGCAATTTTACTACAATTACTATTTTACTTGCTGTATTCCAAACTCCAGATCTCACCAAAGATAAGCAGTTGTCCATGATGGGATGAATCAGAGCAGCCTTAACCAGTGTAAACCCATGTCACTCATGGTGCTGGACAGGAACAAAAGCCAGCTCACAGCCACCTTCATAAAAAAAATAAAGCAATGAGAAAAATTCTTCTTTAAGCTCTTGGTGCCAATGCTATGACTCCAAAAGCCTGGTTCTCTGAGCTATAGGAGCATTGTGCTTCAATAATTTTATGCATGGTGTTTGTGCCCCCCAAAACAAATTATTTACTGTACCCTCCTTTACAAGTAGTGCTACAAGTTGGATTTTTCATCTTAATTAAAAATAAAAATAAACCTGAAAATGGTATTTCAGACAGGATGAGGGTCTTGCTCTCCCTTGGAAGCAATCTCAAGATAGATGAAGGACAAAGGAAAAGAGCACTGCAGAGAAGAGATACCTAAGGAGTTTGTACAAAAAATGTTTGAAACAGGAAAAATTACCAATAAAGATATTCCAATGTCACTCTTAAACCTTTCATAAACAGAGTGGTGCTCAGCCCTGTCAATACCACTGTACGATGACGACTTGCCAGGATGCTACCTTTCAGATGGGGGTTTTTTCCCCTATTTTAAGCTGGGGCAGCACTTGAACAGAGTAGGTGAGCCCGGTGCTCATGCCATTCTGTCCCCTTTCGTTTCATGCTGCCTCTTGGCACAGTCATTTATTCTTCCCCTATCAATACAACAGTTGAACTAAATCTTTACATTTACATGTCCATTAAAGAGGCAACCTGGTACTTTTGGAGGATTCCGTTCCTGGGCATCCTTTAGTTTCCACCCAGGGCAGAGACAGCCCAGGGACAGCCACTCATGCTCCCCTCACCGCCCCAGCCCTGTACCAAATGCCAACCGGGAGGGACGGTGTCCAGCTCCTCTTTTGATTAGCTGGGCTAAGGCAGAAAGCAGAGGAACAGAAATCCCACTGCGGGGCCCTTATGGTGGCAGATCCATTGTAAATAACGACTTGGCTTTAAAAGTGCTGATTATACACAGTAATGTTTTCAGGATCAGGCCGAGGGCTGCATTTTTAATTACTTACCTGTACCTCATGGATATTCTTCTTTTTAAGTGTTGTCCAAGGTCTCAGCAAACACGCAGGACAGCAAAGAAAACACTGCCCTGTGTTTGTTCTAACTGAGCCTGGTCTTTATCCAGGGACAGGTTCGCAGGCTGTCAAAATGCTTCCCTATGTTAAAACACACCCTAAATGCTCTGGCAAACAAGATTATTTATGCCTACCTTCTCACCATCAAATCAGTATACCCCTAACTGATCAGGACAAAACAGCCGAACCCCACACCCCGTAGGGCCGCATGCTTCTCGTCTTGGGCAGCGACTTCCCCGAATAGGGAGGAGGTCCAGACTTTGGTCCTGATCTTTGAAGTGGGGTCACACCTGCTGCTCCCTCTTACCTTACCCTCCCAACCCAGCCGCGGAGGTTGGCGAGTTTAGGAAGTCGGTGATGCAGGTCCAAGGGCGCGTCCGTGGGCGGACGGCCTCCCCTGCCCACGGTCATACCTGCGGCTGGACTTACAGAAAGAAACGGGCACATCCTGACCTCAGACGCCTGCAAAGCATCCTCCGGCCGCTCTGGCCGCGTTGCGCGGGAGCTCGGTGAGCGGGCACGTTGCCTTTCCTGCTGGGAGGCTCCGGCTACAGTTTTTGAAGTCTCCCCCGATGCTCCTGCAGACCAGCCATCCCGAGTGAGGCAGTGCACGATCGTCTGTGTCTCCGGAGGGAGAAGAGAAGGAAGGCAGTGATGCGGCAGCAGTAACCTGAGCTCCCTGCCTGTCTCTTCCCTCTCTCTCTCTCTCCTCCCTCCTTCCCTCCCTCTATCCCTCCCTCCCTCTCCGTGCCTCCCTCCTTCTCTCCCATAGGTAACAGACCAGCTGTACCACAGCAGCTCCATCGGCAGGGAAGGGAAAGTTAGGAACTGTCCGCAAATGTTTTTATTTTGGATATTTTGGATGGGAGCGGGGGAGGTGATGGCCTCCCAGGGGCTGGAGCAGTGCTCATGGAGCTGGAAATCATGTCAGAGCAGAGCCAGCCCTCTCCAGGGCTGGGAAAGTTCAGCTCTGAGCCCCCAATTAAGAGCGATACTGCCTTGACTTACACAGTGGGAGAGAAATCTGCTGAAAAGGCAGCACTTAACAGCTCTACGGGAAATGGGATTTTCCCTGATGAGGAAAGACAAGCTGGTGAAAATGGGAACAAACACCACCCTGCACATGACCCCAGGCAGCAGTGCTGGCGGGGTGGCAGCACCCCTCTCCCAGTCCTCAGTCTCCACTGTCTGCCCCATCACTGCATTGCCCCTCTCCTCAGATCCCAGTGTTTGCCTGACCCCCAACACCTTGCTGTTCAGGACAGTGCTTGGCCCCGGGAATAGTCAACCCTTTGCTTTAGGGCTGGTCCAAGTCCGGGCGAGACGCCTGATTCCTTTCCAGGGCCACTTTCGATATTTCTTGATGCAAGTGGAGAAGTTCAGCATTTTTACCTTTGTGTATATGCAAACTGTCCCCCAGTGATAGCAGTCAATGCCAGAAAGTTTCACATGACAACAATTATTGAATCAAATGGCTTCAGTGAAATCTATTTCTAAGGGCTGCAAGCTCAAGCAGAAAGGAACACTTCCAAATAGATGCTATGGATAAAGCAGCCCATTTAATAGCACCATACCCACTAATAATTTGGGGGGTTTGAATTTCTAGCATGAAACATTCGCTTTGATTTGTCATTGTCATTTTTGAAACAGGTTGTTCTAGTGCAGCATGAAAAACAAGACGAATCAATCACTATGGGCTGCTGGGAACTCCCTTTCTCCTCCCCCTCTGCTCCAAGGCTAGAGATGGATAGATGTAGTGAAGGAGGCATACAAAATGCTGTTTGCTGGTTCTACTTGGTGGGAGAAATACAAGGAAGAGAAGAGGTTCAGATCCACTTCCAGATTTGCTGCAGAGAGGACTGCTCCAAAAAGCATGGGGGATTGGGAAGGGGGGGGCTGCCTTTTTTTT
>VZTV01070631.1:223-13547 GCA_013400875.1 Anhinga rufa | reverse complement strand
AAAAAAAATATTCTGGAAACAGATTGCTTAAGAACAAGTTTTGGCTAGCATTATTTTTAATCCTTTATAAATTTCTAAAAGGAATGGAAGGTGAAACATGTATTGAAGATTTAAATAATTAAGATACAGTTAGTTTAAAGGACTGGATTACTAACCACTGGTGATTGAAACACCCAAGTTAAAGTAATCGCTACAGCCACACATAGACGCCCCTGATCCTGGAGTTACTGAAGTTACTGAAGTTTCCGCTAGTAAGATGTACCAAGCACCTGGTGATTTTGTACATCAGGAATTTAGATGTCCAACTTAAGTGTCTGACTCCAGGACAATAAGGATCGATTTCAGTATTGCGAGAGTCTGTGTTGGCTCCCTCCAGGCTCAGGTCCCAAATGGCAGAAAGAGTGGCTGTGGCTGTGAGTTTCTTTAAAGGTTTCTTAAAATTATAATGAGAGCTTGGGGACAGAGCTCACAGCTGAGTTAGGAGCAATAAGGGCCCAGAAATCTCTTTTGTGGACTTTTTGGACATGCTCCAAATGCATGTGGCTTCAGTAAGGCTCACAAGTTTAGAGCTAAACTGATGCTAAGAAATCTGTGGGCCCAGGGCCTGCAACAATCTTTCGGAAAGAGCTGTGGATGTTCAATCAAATAGTAGCGGTGGCCCAGCCTGCCTGCCCAGCTGCAGAGATTGCAAGGCAAGCTGAAGAAGCTTGTTAAGAAATGCTTCAAGCAAAACTAAACAGAGAAAATCATTGTAAGGAGAAAAGGGGAACACTTCAAAGGCAGCCTAAAATTATTATTCTGCAAATAAGTGCTGCCTTCAATCTCAGTAAAAATACCTGTTTGCATAAAGCCAGATGATTAAAAGAGCAGTGCATACTTTTCTTTAACATGTAAAGTAAGAGAAGAGACACCTTTGGAGTCACACACCACAGGAGCCCAGCACAGCCTGGGACAAAACTGCTTCTCTGCTCCATTTCCCTCCGCTGTCCTCACAAAAGCCTTCCTCTGCAGCTTCAGGGGACAGCTCAGCCTCTCAGGGACTACTTGGTGCTCAGTCTGCCCCTGGGGGCTTTCCCTTGCCCTCATCCCCAGGTTGCTGCCAGGGCTTGCAGCAGACCTGCCAGCCTCATGGGCCAGCCACTGTCACAGCCACAGCAATGCATGCGGTGTGGGCACAGGAGCCCCTGCCTCCCATCCCTCCCCAGCCACAGTTCAGGTGCTTCCTTAGCACTCAATTTCGGCAACAAAAATGAGAACTCATTTGTTCACAATAGAGAGCAGTTTAAGGAATATTTTGCCAAGTTTCTTTAAAAACAAAACTTAGCTATAATAATGATGTAAATGTAGACCAGCCAGCCTGTATGACTAGTTCCTTCTCCCCTTGCAGCCACTTTCATTCCTCAGGGTGCAGAAGGACTTGAAAACAGCCAATGGTCCTCTGGAGGGAGCAAGGCTTTGGGTTTTGCACTGTCTTTGAACACCATGTTATCTTCATCTCCTCCCTGCTGTCTCCTCTGAAAACCCAGGAGTGGAGGAGGCAATGGTCCTTCCCTGGCATGCAGGCAATGCTACGGTGGGCTTCTGCGGGGCTGGAACCCCCCCATCCAGTCCCGTCCAAATGAGGGGGGCTCAGGCTAGGCAGCCTTCCCCAGAGGGGCTGTGGTGCTTCACCCTGCCATCACAAAGCAGCTCTTTCTTCTCCTGAGTACTGCCCACTACAGGAAGAGTTTTAGCTCATACTTACCACTCTTTTATGAGACTGAGATTGCATTGATGTTATATTTCCTCTCCTCTGATGCTTTCATCTGTGAAACTGCCAGGAATGGAGGCAGTTCACTAGGAGTTGCCAAATCCTGTAGCCTGGTAGGGGCAAGGCTGGCACCACTCCCCATTCCCAGGGCCATCCCAAAGGGACCAGGAGGTCCACACTGCCTATTGGGGACCCATGGGGCTCCAGGGGCCATTTACACCAGACCCCCTGGTCCCTCCAGTAGCCAACTCTCAGATCCTCTGGACTCTCCAGTGCCCATCCCAGACTTGGAGGGGCTGTTTCCCTGACTGGGCTACTAGGGCTCCCCCTCCTACCTTCCCTTGTGCCTCCATATGCTTTCATGCATGTGTGGAGATGGTTTTTTATTCCCATAATTTAAAAACTTGAGTTAGTACCTGCACTTTGTGCTGAAATAAGAATTTTGACTATGGAAACTATAATATTGGTGGGTATTTAAATTTTACTGGTATTCATGTGATCAGTAAAAATATGTACCTTTTAGGAATGTGTTCATATTTCCACACTGTAATCATAACTTGCTTTGGATGGGCTGAGATTTATCAGAAAGGATTAAGGAAAAGATCATGCTGTTTCTACAGCTGTTGCCTTATGTCCCTGTTTTCTCTGATGCCTGGCCATGTATCCCCCAAACTAGAAAGAGCTTCTCTTGTAGAGCAATTGGAAGTCTTGGGAGTGATATATATAAAGACACTGTGCACGTAGTTTTATATCTGAGACATTTCCAGCTGATTCTTCTATTTCCATTTAGTAGGTCACTTACAAAGAAAAGAATATAAATTATTAATGGAAGACAATAGGTCTTTTTTTTTTTAAAATCATTCCCCCTGGGCTCTGATCAGTGGAGTTACACCAGAGATGAACTGTGCCACAAGCAGGTTTTTTTTACAGTCTACTTTGTACTAATGAAAATGCACATGCAAAATGTTAACCAAATTATTTCAGAAGTTGCATCCTAGGGTTCGGTGGTTGTTCTAGCTCATTACTGCAAGGCCAGAATCAACTTTCAGGCTCTTGTCTTTCTTGCCAGTCTGAGGAAAAAAATAATGTTCATGTATTCACAGTGGAGATTTTGTGTCATAAAATATTATCTGTTCATGCTGGCATACGCTATTGTTCTTAGATAATCATACCTTCAAATTGTATCAGTAAAAGCATTACCATGTTTATTGGGAAAACATTTTTTTTGATCTAAAAACCCACTCAAATACAAAACTACCTGGTGTAGCTCCCAACTTACTGAACTCAATGGGACTTAACATAGCTCCAGTAAAGTCAACAACAAAATTTCTGGCAAATTCAGGGGAAAAGGTATCTGTCCATTTGATATTACACACCTCCTTTTCCTTCTCATCTATATAGTTGAAAATACTCAGTTTGTTTCCAATTATCTTTCATTAAGCTTATACAATAAATTGGGCTTTTTAATTATTGAAATAGAAATATGAAAAGCAATTTGAAACACAGAATTATTCTTTCTGCCAACAGAGGTGGAAGATAATTACTACCAGAGTAAAGTATTATTTGTAAAAGACACCAGGAGAGAAAGAGCTTTTCAGAGACACAAGTGGCAATTACACACTAACCTCTCCAGGAATCTCCAAGGCCACTGAACACTATCAATGCTTGTGTGAATAATCCACTCGTTAAGGTATTTCAGTATCTCTCAGTAGCACAAAGATAGTTTATAACCTATTTTGCAAGATAAAACACTAGAACAACACTGGCAATCCTGCATATGCAACAGTTGACGTCGGGTTTGTGAAAGTCTAATGACTAAAAACCCCACCACTGCTGCTGCCAGGTGAGCAGTGAAGTAGACAAGTTTTAAATGACTGTTGTGTGACCTCTTCTATAGACTTTGTTGCGTTCACAAGCAGATAACTCTACTTATAATACCAAGTGTGTGCTTGGAGTTATGTCTTACGCTACTGCTTTGGTGGAAGAAGTTGCTACTGGCAATAGGAAGTGGCAGTAAAAAACACCCTCTGTAGACACAAAGTTCAGATGCTACTCAGTGGAAAGCCATGAGTGGTTCAGAAGTGCAGGGATATATTAGATTACAAGAGTTAGTGCAGGCTAAGTAATGAAAAACATGCAGAAGCACATTCTGCAGTTATGAATCATTTTTCTATCACAACTATCATTTTTATTAGCTACAATACTAATTGAGTTTCTTTGCAGTTACTTCAGTTCATCTCATTATTAGCAGAAAATATATTAAATTGTGAATCAGAGCCTGTGGTGATCACATGGATGTAGGTTCATAATGAAGGACTAAAAGTGTCCATTTGTGCAGCTATCTTTCATGGAGCTGCAGAGAGAATCTACTGGGCTCTCGCTAGAGATTTTCAGCTTCTGAAGCTGACAGGTAAATGTTTACACGGCACAGGAAAATTGGGAAAGGTGGGAAGAAATATGATGTATAGGAACCGGTGATGGTTTCCATACTACCATGAGCTTTTTAGACCCTTCTTAGGTGCAAGCTAGTGGACCCCAGGCAGGAGCAGTGCCACAGCCCACTCAGCTGCCCTTCATGACTTAAAGCTGGTTGTGTCCTCTGTCTGCAGGGCTTATGAGCAGAGCTCCGTGCAAACCAGGCATCACCCCACAAAGATGGCTCAGATCCTGAGCTTAGGTGAAATAGCGTATCAGCATCAGTTTTTGTTTTCCAGATAGCACAGGGGAATAGCTGTGCATGAATTCTGAGCAAAACTGTCTCCAAATTATGCTTTTTTTTCCAAAGGAAAACCAGTTTGGCGAATATGCCTTGTTCCATGTCACACAGCAAATGGATCAGTTTGCGAAGAACAGCAAATCAGTTGCATCAGAGTTTTGAAATAATGTCTTGGAATCTTTTTTCTTTTTACTGTAAAATATTTTGTATGCATTTGTATATATTTGGTTATTATATTTCTAATTTTAAAAGGTTGTGAGGAAGTGCTGTTAGTAATTGACTTTGGAGCTAGAAAGTGGGAGGAGACATGTAATATTAACACTGGAATATCCCTTGCTATCTGGAAGGACTTCACATGCAGTGAGCTGTAATGTTTATCACATCTGATCTCCAACCTCAAGTTTGCCTGCTTGCAGGTCTGTCCAATGTGGCCACAGCCAGGGTGTTCACAAGCTTGGTTTATGCAGGTGAGGAGGAAAAGGGATTATAAATTCCTGTAGAGCAACATGGTGAGGGGACCAAAGGTGACTTAGAGCTGCAGTGTCCTTAGTGCCACCAGGTGGGCTGAACCACAGGGCTGCCAGGGAGAGGCTGGGCACTAACCGTTTTGTAAGCAGCAGGGGAGTTAGAGACTGGCAATGAGTTAGTTCAGGAACATGATAGTCTCTATAGCTGAAGCAAACAGCCGGAATCAATTAATCAAATATATTCAGGAGAGGAGGAGAAAGCACATATGTTTTCCTGTAAGCCTTTGATTTTCTACCTGTGTTTTTCTTCCTGTAGAGCCATATGTTCTGTGTTTTGTTGTAAGATAAGTTCTTAGACCTCAAAGTCACAACAGACCTTACCTCTTTCAGTCTGTGAGATTTCACCTAACATCCACTTGTATGGAGCAAGAACTACTTTGGGCTAAAACTGTGTCTTGTAGACAAGTATGAGGAGCTGAACCATTCAGCACTCTCTTTGATAGTTTGCTGTAAGAGATAATCCCACTGTTGAAGGTCCAAGCTCTGTTTCCTGTCTGAACTTCTCCAGCTTTTCTTCAAGTTAGTGGTTGCCCACCATCTTCCTGTGCTACTTGAGAGAGCTCTTAGGTACTGTGCTGGTTTTGGCTGGGATAGTGTTAACTTTCTTCATAGTAGCTAGTATGGTGCTATGTTTTGCATTTGTGCTGAAAACACTGTTGATAACACAGGGATGTTTTAGATACTGCTGAGCAGTGCTTACACAGAGTCAAGGCCTGGAGAAGAGGAGGCTGAGGGGAGACCTTATCGCTCTCTACAACTACCTGAAAAGAGGTTGTAGTGAGGTGGGTGTTGGTGTCTTCTCCCAAGTTACTAGTGATAGAACAAGAGGAAATGGCCTCAAGCTGCGTCAGGGGAGGTTTAGATTGGATATTAGGAAAACTTCCTTCACTGAAAGGGTGGTCAGGCACTGGAACAGGCTGCCCGGAGAGGTGGTGGAGTCACCATCCCTGGAGGTGTTCAAAAGACATGTCGACATGGCACTTCAGGGCATGGTTTAGGAGACATGATAGTGTTGGGTTGGTGGTTGGACTTGATGATCCTAGAGGTCTTTTCCAACCATAATGATCCTATGATTCATTCTAGAACTGAAGGACTGGAAATGGCTTCTATGATTCTATGATTTTCTGCCTCTCACCCCACCCCACCAGTGAGCAGGCTGGGGCTGCACAAGAAGCTGGGAGGGGACACAGCTGGGACAGCTGACCCCAACTGACCCAAGGGATATCCCACACCATGTGATGTCATGCTCAGTATATAAAGCTGGGGGAAGAAGAAGGAAGGGGAGGACATTGGGAGTGATGGCGTTTGTCTTCCCAAGGAACCGTTACGCGTGATGGAGCCCTGCTTTCCTGGAGATGGCTGAACACCTGCCTGCCCATGGGAAGGAATGAATGAGTTCTTTGTTTTGCTTTGCTTGTGTGCAGCTTTTGCTTTACCAAATAAACTGTCTTTATTTCAAGCCACAAGTTTTCTCTCTTTTACCCTTATGATTCTCTCTCCCATCCCACCAAGGGGGAGTAAGCAAGTGGCTGTGTGGGTCTTAGCTGCCGGCTGGGGTTAAACCACGACAGGTACCAAATGTATTTTTCCTGGGAGGTACTTATACACTGTGGGCAAGTCATCTCTCTGTCCTTTTTGATAAACCTAACCATAGCAATCTCTTTAAACATGATATTATTAGGCCTGTTCTCCAGCCTCTAATCATATTCTAAGTTCTTTTCAGCAGCCGTTTCAATTTTTCAGTGTTTGTTGTTTGTTCAGTGTTTGCCCTAGGACTATTCATATGTATTTGATGAATTTACAGAGGGAAAACCACTTCTTAGCTTCCCTTCTGCTAGGTTAAAGAAACTGAGCTCCCATCTTCTAAAGCAGACTTTCTACTCCTCCATCTTAAAGCCTTTTCCTGCACCCAGTCAACACTGAAATCCCCTTTCTTGGATAGGATTGACTAGAAATACACACACATATTTTATTCATCATCTTTCCCCCATGGCAGTAATTTTTCTTATGGCTGCCTCAGAAGTCTCTGGGATTTTTTTCAGGAGCTGTTAAATACTAACATTTGTGCCTGTGGGCCACATAATTTTTTCCCAGTCTGAACTTTATAGTGTTCTCTCTGTCTTTGGCAGTAAATAAGTTCTGGAATATTCAAGAAATGCCTTTTTCAGTCATTCCCTTGTTGTCCATATCTGCTACCTGTGATAATCAGCAATCCAAGCGGGCTGCCTGTGCCAGCAAGCCCTGCTGGCACTTCAGATGGATATGCTTGAGAATGAATGGGACAGAACAGGGTTCTGCAGGGACTTCACAAACCCCATTTCAGTTGTGATTTGTAGCTAAATAGAAACACATCCCTACCTCCAAAAGAATATCTGATAGTCATATTTATTCTCTCTCTTAGAAACCATAAACTAGTTCTTGCTGTTTAGCTCTGGTTATTCACTGAAAGAGGAATCATTTTCTCAAGGACTGAAAACCTTGCGTCACCTCAGAAGTCTAAAGATCTGAGCCTCATGCTTCTCACAGACACAAAGAAACCTCTTTCTTACAGATTAGCAATGACATCTAATAGCTAAAAAGACTGAAAAATACACAGGAAGTTTATTCCTTGCATTAGCTTTTTTCCCAGCCCTCTGCATTTGAAGGTGGTCAACTTGTTATTCAAGGAATTAGTGCCATGGGATGTGGCTGATGGATAGTCAGGGTAATTCTGAAATGTGTTTGTCACCAATAGTGGCACACTCAATGATCCATGGTGCAAAGTTGAGATCATTTAGTGTGACTTCCCAGAGTGTACACAGTTTAAGAAGGACAGGGAGCTGCTTGAGCAAGTCCAGCGGAGAGCTACAAAGATGATCAAGGAGCTGGAGCATCTCCCTTATGAGGAAAGGCTGAGAGACCTGGGTTTGTTCAGCCTGGAGAAGAGAAGACTGAGGGGGGATCTTATCAATGTTTATAAGTATCTGAAGGGTGGGTGTCAGGAGGATGGGACTGGACTCTTCTCAGTGGTGCCCAATGACAGGACAAGGGGCAACAGGCACAAGTTGGAACACAGGAGGTTCCACTTAAATATCAGGAAAAACTTCTTTCCTGTGCGGGTGCCAGAGCAGTGGCACAGGCTGCCCAGAGAGGCTGTGGAGTCTCCTTCCCTGGAGACATTCACAC
Organism: Anhinga rufa; assembly: GCA_013400875.1. Taxonomy (NCBI): domain Eukaryota; kingdom Metazoa; phylum Chordata; class Aves; order Suliformes; family Anhingidae; genus Anhinga; species Anhinga rufa. The sequence goes on along the minus strand of VZTV01070631.1, from coordinate 5,389 downwards.
CCCACCTGGACGCGGTCCTGTGCCCCCTGCTCTAGGTGTGCCTGCTCACGCAGGGGGTTGGACAAGATGATCTCTCGAGGTCCCTTCCAAACCCTACCGTTCTGTGATTCTGCGATCTTGTTTTACCATTTCTGTTGACTGCCCTCTTCTAAACAGAGAATAAAATATAATTAATATAATAAATCCATTTTCAAGTGAACACCTCTCTAAGTATTAACAGTAAACTAACATGTTCTAAAGGACTGTCAGAAGAAAAAAATCGTATTAAAGAAATAGGAAGATGACATCTTATATGACTCGAAGTCTCAGACTCCTGTTGCAAATTAACGCCTAAAGAGTCATGCTTAGCAAGTAAAAGGGTACACTCCCACAGCTCTATTTTCAAATATCCTATAGTACAACTTTGAAAGAACCCCTGCTGTGTAACATCTAGACTCAGTGCAAGACCAGTCACTAAGATCCATACAGAGACTCAGAACCCTGCAATACTGATAGGCCATTAGAGCAATTCTAAAATCAGTGTAGTATTTAGCAAGGTGCTAGTGTAACTCCATGGAGACCAAGATAGTGAGCCTGCCATAACATGTTTGTGACAGATTTTTGCAGAAGTATTTTCAATATCTGTGTATTTTTGAGAAAAGTCTGATAACTAAAAGTCTGATAACTCCTGATAACTGACAAATACCAGTCATCTTTGTGCATGGCACCCTAAATAACAACCTTCCCCCACCCCCAGCCGGCCCCCACTATGCAGCTGACATGGTGTACTAATGCTGTTCTTCTGGAACCAGCCCAACTGCTAAGCCAGTCCTATCTAGCAGTGGTTCAAGGCAGCTCACTACCTACACCCAGCATCCAAAGTTGTTGTTCTGGTATACTGACATGAGATGTATGATAGCTAAAGAAAACAATGCTCAGAGCAACCTCTTGAGCTGCAGCCAATATTTAAACTCCTGTAGAGCTAGCTATATAGGATATTCCTCAAAGGTCACTTCTAACTTAATGTAGGCCAGTAAACTACCCCCTCTTAACATCTAGTACACAGAGCAGATGCCACGGCAGCAATATTGATGGAAATTCTTTCTCCACATAGAAATGTGTGACCTGCAACTGATACTTTTTGATCCCAAAGTGAGAAAAGGGATGAGGGAACTGGAATGACATTGCTATAATCAATCACCTTGGTCATCCAGTCTCAAGCAGTGACTAGATGTCAGTTCTCTACAGCAAAGGCAGTATAAGAAGTTCCCATTCTGTCCATCCTCTTCCCCGCAATTTCCTGCACCCATCAGTTGTGCAGGTATCTGTTAGGAAAATATTCTAAACTGGACCAGTAAAATGGCTGTTTTTAAAAACAAAAATGACCAAAAAAGCCCACAATAACCAGCACTCAAAAATAATTAACCTTGATCCTGTTTCACAAGGGTGTCCTAAACTGCATACTGAGTGTGAAAAGTCTTGCACCCCAAGAGAAAATCCACATGGAGGTATACCCCAAAAAAACGTGTGATGATCATCATCTTAGCCTGCAGAGCCCTCGTTTCTGTAGGGCTCAGAAATCTGTCCTGTCTTTCACCCTTGTCAGATACTATAAGAAGCTGTTGGAGCATGCCACTACAGTACAAATTAAGATGCCAGCAGTATACTGATGGGCTGGGGAAACCTTTGCTTCACATGCAGCAAAAGCAGGATCTTTATTAAGTTGCCTAACCTATGGAAACTGTTTCTCCAAAGTTTTTCCATGATATGGCATTCGTACACAGGAATTAGAGACTGCAGAGAGAAAAGAGAGATGTATTTTAAAAAAAGCAAAATTAGGAAGTCACTCAAAAAGTTCAATACAGCTTGCAATGGTTCACTCTTTTTATCTCAAGAGCTGACATTGAAGCAGCCAGGTAAAAGGATAAAGCACTTGGGCTTCATATCCCCCTTCCAATCAATATCTGAAGTTATGGAATTGAACACAGCTCACCAAGACAGAGATTTCCTCTTTTTCACTCATCTGTCTTACTTTCCTCCTTTCCTTTCTCCCTGATCCTAGTCACTTTTATCCATTCCCTGCATTCTGCTAGCTTTCATTTGAGATGTTTTAAATTCACTAATCCAGTAATCTTTTAACTTTTTTTAGGGCTCGGTCTTCTCCTGCAGACTGAAGATCCATTTCATTGGATCACAGGTTGGTCTGGTGAATGCTAGATCAAACACAAAGTAAGAAGTGCATAACTAGGAACTACAGAAGTGGTGGTGGATACCATCTCATTTAAACCACTTTCTTTGGCTCATGATGCTGCATGAAGCCATACACTGGGTACCTAAACTCAGGTTCTTTTCAGGTGATGTTCTCAACCTGTTTTCAATAGGATATGATGCTGCAGTCAGTAAGTTTCCTTGACGTGAGGGATTCGTGATTGATGAAGGCAAATATTGATTACCTGAACGTACATTCAAGGTAATATTGAATTGTGGTCAAATCCTAGGGTCTTGATTTCAAGAATCTGGAATTACCTACTGCCTGGAAATAATTAGAGACACTTCTGAAAGACAAGCTTTCTTTGCCTGGCTGCTAATATTAAGTATTAGCATATTCTTAAAGCTTGGCATAAAGTATTTCTTTAAGACTGTTTTAAATAAAACATATCCATCTGCAATTATAAATCAAATAGCTTTATAATTAAAATACATACTTAGCCGTTTTTATCCTGTGAAGGTTTGCGTGAAATTGGAGCCTTGGTGTGGGGTTTTTTTTCATAATTGAACCTTTTCACAAATGACTTCTTCGTACCTCTTAATTAAAATGTATAACAGCTTTTTACTTAAAGAGCACAAATTCAGCAAAACAAGTAACAGCCCAAATTGTCACTGAATTGGTGCATCAGTGTTTCCTTGTCACCTAGTTAGAGATCTGGAAAGTAATGCAGAGGTATAGATGACATTTCATTCTTCTTCACTGCTGTCATTACAGACTCCCAGCACTCCTCCACCTATTCTCCTCCAGGACAGCAGAAACAGCAATTCCTTTGGAGCATTAGTGCTGTTTGCAGCTCATTGATAACACCTTTCTACTAACCTATTGTTTTACCTGCTCTTCACCATTAAAAGTGTTCATGCCTACATTAATACACCCCTTCTCTTCTCCAGAGCCCTAAGAATCAGCTGTCAAAGGCATTTCCATTCAAGTGGAAGAATACATAATCCTCTTCCTTGGACAACGCGTTAGTTTAAGTTATCTTTATCTCTCCTATCATAGTACTACTTAATTTCAGAGCAAATTCATTTTTATTCTGTCATAGTCTCCAACCTTCTCATATTTTGTCTGCATCATAACATGGTGCAGCAAGTCTATGACAAAACATGAATTAAACTTTTGTGGCTGCAGGAAAAATCATGTGTTCTGTAGGCTGCAGTAATTGGGTGATCCTACTGGGACACCCTCATTGTCACTGCAGAATTTTAAGTGGCAGGTGTTTGGGTGTGATGCAGATTCATCCTCTCATGCCTGCACTGCCTAACAGCATGAAGGCAAATCCAAAGCTTCCGAAAGCCTGTAAAACTCTGATAATCCTGCTAAGATTTACTGCAACTGTTCAAGAAAGAGATACGAGCAAGTCCTGAGATTAGATAAAAAAGAAACTTTTTTTTTTAAAGATAAGCAAGTCCTTTCTGAAGGAAGAAAGTCTGTAATTGACCTTAACTACTATCCAAGGAGAAACTAATTACTTTCAGATGCAGGGTCAAGTTTTATGTGGAGCCTTCTTGACCTGTAATCAGTTTGGCTATGAATAAACATACGTGCTCTGAGGAACCATGGAGTGAAGATAAAATATGATCACAAACATATCTAGTCCAACTCTCTTGGAGGTCTGTGGAAAGGCCGCCATTGATTTCAATGGGATTTGGATGTAATTCTGTCATGCAGCACAGGTGCTTTTATTCAGGACATTTTGGTTCTCTCAGTGTCAGAACAAATGCAGCCCACATTATCATCAGAGGAAACCAGAAAAGCACGGTACTTCTGAAAATTAAGCTAGCAAAGCTTTTAGAAAGAACATGTGTTACCTCCAAATGAGTCTTTCTCTACTGGTGATGAACACCAGTTCAAGTGCTAGCTTAAATGCGAAAAGGGTTTTCAGCACAGCTGGAAAAAGCAGGCAAAGACTTTGTGAAGCTAGAAGTTGCTACTTTTGAATTCCGTGAGTGGCACCTTGTTTAACATACGAATTCTGGAGCACTCATTGATGACAGCCATCACTAACCAGTGGATCTGCTTCCTAAAGTGAAGGGAATAAAAATACATAATTCCAGTTTGCAATGGTCAGTGCATTAACAAAAGAGTTCACTATTTCAGTGATTTCTGTAACTACCAAGATAATGTCACAAATAGCTGTTTCTCAGACACATCAGCTATAAAACTGAATTCATTTCACAGGGCTGAGATCCATGGGCTAAGTTCTTCCTGGTGCGTGACAAACAGGTTCATAAAAAATCGTGTTTCTGATTGCTAGAGAAATAGAAAAGAAGAAAAAAGTAAATATATTTTCCATGACTTGAAGTATTTGAATTTCAACTTCTGACTGGACCAGAAGTTACAGGGAAGTTGTAGGGCCTTTGAGGTGAGGCTTCTAGAAGCATCTATTTAAAGATGATTAAATAAGACAGTCTTACCGATCCACTCTGATCAATGGTTGAGCAGAACTTTGGCGCTCCATATAGCCCGTTGATAATTTTCTGTTATAAAAAATTTGTGTCAGAAAACATTTGGAAAATTTGAGCAAAATTTCTTGTGGAAGCAAGTCAATATCAACAACTCTTTCCACTGAGCATAAGCAAAGACCCCATAGGTCAGTCAGACTGGATTCCACTGGAATATTTGTGGGTTTCAGCCAGTTTATCCTCACCCCTCTAGCAGGATGGACTCCTTGGGGCTGTACCCCAGCCATCAGTCTCTACACACCATTTGAAGCACACAACCTGGGGGGGCAGGAATAATGGGGAGCCTCTGGCTGAGCAGCCCAGGTGTCAGGTCCCACCTGGGTCACCCAGGACAGTCTGTTAGGTCAGTGTGATGCCAGTTCCTAGTGGCACTGACACCCCTTGTTCCTTCATCCTTTCTGCTTTCCCACTGCATGCCAGATGCTTTTCCTGACTAGCACTGGCCACTGAAAGATT
>VZTV01070628.1:0-12501 GCA_013400875.1 Anhinga rufa | reverse complement strand
GGTTGGAGGGGGTGGGTGGAGAGGGGGAGTGATGGAAGGCACAGGGAAACAGAAAACATTCCAAAAAAGAGTATAACTACAATTTCGTATCACTGCGGCCAAAGGGAAAAAATTTACATTGAACCTGGTAGGCAATCGGATAAAGCCAAAATTTTTGAGGTAGAATAAATTATTAAATTGGAGTCACATCATTATGGATGCTATGCATCGTCACTATCCAGATCTTTAAAAATCCACAGTTTAACACTTCTGATCTTCTGTGATAATGAATTCCACAGGAGAATCACATACAGCATAAATGTATCTTTGTTTCTTTGTTTGCTTTATATTTCAGTGTCAGTTTTATATTATCAAGAAAATAATGAGCTCCTAAATAGTTTTAACCATATTTTTCATTTATTCTTGCTAATAGAATTCAAATTGTTTTAAATTTTGCTTTCCAAGCTTGAATGCCATGTCTTCTAAGCCTCTAAACCGAGTCCTGTAGATCTATGTACAGTAATCAAGGATTAGCCAGCCAATTGTAAGGGGCTGGGATAAAATGTTGCAATTTACCATTCCTCAAGCCAGACATGCTTCTCATAGCACTGAAACTGACCCCTTGTGGTTTCCGAGTCCTAATCTGTTGCAAATACAAAAGAAACAGGTTAGCTCCAAACACTTTTCTGTCTTTTCCTGCTCATATGCCTGGTCTACTGGACCACTGGAGGAGTGATGGTTTGCCAGATGGATCCCAGTGATTGCATGCAACCCTGCATCATGTATTTGATCCCCTTCACTGAATAGTTTTGTTCTTTGTTCTTTGTCCTTCTTCCAATGAGGCCACCAAGTTTGGCAAAAGAAGTTATTCCAGCATATCTGAATGCCTTATTCTAATTTGAGTTTGTTAGAAGTTTTAGCCCCTTCTAGCAGCAATGAAGAAAAGTAGGTGGTGGCTTTATTGGTTTCTTCATAAGCCACATGAGGAACTACTCCATTTATGCCTATTGCATAGATATTTAAAGATGAAAGAGATCCTCATTGAGAGGCTCAAAAGAACAAAGAAGCAAAATTTGCATTAGAGCTTGCTGATTTTGTGGAAACATTTTTCTTAGCTTGCTGTCTGAACCTCTTAGCTGCCTCCCAAGTAGGGAACCTGGAACCACAAATTCTTGCAGTTTCATGGCTTCTTGAGCGTCTTTCCTCATTTCAGTAGTGAAAGTCAGGAAATGAAGATAGTTAGAATAATATAATTATTCTAATATATATTATAAGTAATAATATTTTGGGTTATTCCTTGAAATAGTTGTATTTATTCATTAATAGTGTAGCTCCTCTTAACAATCTGGAACTTCTGTCTTCTTGTCCTAGTTGAAGATGTGAATTTATTTTAAAATCATTCTGGAAATTCAATTTTCTAGTCAACTACCATAGAATCATAGAATGTTCTGAGTTGGAAGGGACCCGCAATGATCATTGAGTCCAACTCCTGTCCCTGCACAGGACAGCCCCAAAATTCAGACCATGTGTCTGAGGCCATTGTCCAAATGCTTCTGGAATATTGTCAGGCTTGGCGCTGTGACTGCCTCCCTGGGGAGCCTGTTCCAGTACTCCACCACCCTCTGGGTGAAGAACCTTTTCCTAATATCCAACCTAAACGTCCCCTGGCACATCTTCCTGCCATTTCCTCAGGTCTATCATTGGTTGCCAGAGAGAAGAGATCATTGCCTGCCCCTCTTCCTCCCCTTCTGAGGAAGCTGTAGACTGTGATGAGTCTCCTCTTCTCCAGGCTGAACAAACCAAGTGACTTTAGCCACTCCTCATATGGTTTCTCCTCTAAACCCTTCACCAACTTCATGGCCTTCCTCTGGACACTCTAGTAGCTTTATATCCTTAATGTACTGTGGTGCCCAAAACCACACACAGTACTCAAGGTGAGGCTGTACCAGTGCAGAGCAGAGTAGGACAATCACCTCCCTCGACCGGCTGCAATGCAGTGCTTGATGCACCCCAGGACACGGTCGGCCCTCTTGGCTGCCAGGGCACACTGTTGGCTCATGTCCAACTTGCCATCGACCAGAACCCCTAGGTCCCTCTCTGCAGAGCTGCTCTCCAGCCTCTCGTTCCCCAGGCTGTACGTACATCCAGGGTTGCCGTGCCCCAGGTGCAAAATCCAACACTTGCCCTGTTGAACTTCACATGGATGGTGATTGCCCAGCTCTCTAATTTATCTAGATCTCTCTGCAGGGCCTCTCTACCCTCGAGAGCATCAACAGCTCCTCCCAATTTTGTGTCATCAGCAAACTTAATTAGTATTCCTTCCAGTCCTGCATCCAAGTCATTTATGACGACATTAAAGAGTACCAGCCCTAAGATGGACCCCTGAAGAACCCCACTAGTGACCATGCTAGCTATTCCTCTGCTGCTCTGTGTCCATCTGAACTGTTCCAAACAGCACAATTTTCTTTAAGAAATAGCTATTACTCATGAATTGAATAATTCTGATCACCATGGCCCTCCCCAAAATTTTTCCTCTGGTGTCTAGTCATGTCTTTTTTTTGCCTAAGGATAGCAAAAAAAAATATCTTATTTTGAGTTAAACTCATACTGAAACACATATTTTCAAAGCTGTCATACACCTCTGAATTTCTTACCTCTCCTAATTCCAGTGATATTGAAATATCACAAGAACAGCTATTGTTATGTTGCTTCTGGAGTCAGTAATTACAGAATTCTGTTGTGAAAGTAACAAGCTAAAGGGTGGCAGATAAGTTTCACATACCCCTAGTTTAGGTATGCTCAGCTGAACTGAACCTTTGCACTTCAGGGTTCACCCCTCACTCATTGCAAACTACAAAGAAACTCTGCTAGTAAGAATGACAGTAAGGGAGTCCTTCACCTCTGCAGTACCAGTATGTCTTATTGATCATTCCTGACAGAAGCATAAAAATGTGAGCATAACAAATAAGACATGTAAACAGCAGCTAATGCCTCGGGAGTTTCATTGCCTCAACAGGTGCATGAAGTTATAATCGCTCTAATCAGCACTCCCAAAAGCAGTTAGCACTTCTACTTGACACAGAAAAGGCCTGAAAGGACAGAGATATCTTCCATGCAAAACACCATAGAGATCAAATACATCACTACCAGTAAGGTCTTTAAAACCAAAAGCTTGCATCATTAGGATAAGTGAGGAGCCAACACATACCTGCATGCATGGGATAGCAGCAAATGGATAATCAGATCCTATCCCTCTAGCTGAATAATCATTACACAATAAAATCAGTTCATGACCAAATTTCACTGTAAGTCTTTTGGCTACAGTCAGAATCTTGATAGCTTCCCTGTAACTGATAAGAAATGTTATCAGTGATTCTCTGATGTTGCTCTTGTAGGAGTTGTTAGTCATGGACTCTAGTCAGAATCTGTAGATCCTACCCTTTTCCATGTGCAATGTTACTGCAGTAGAATTAGAAGGCAGTGCCATTTTGCCAGCTCTGCCAGTTCTGGGTGCTTTGGGAATATTTTACAAGATGCACATAAGTATTTCTCAAGAAACACTTCATTTTCTGAAAAAACTCCCTTTAATTTATTGCGGAACCCACAGAACTCTTCTGCAGGGTTGCTTTTGTTATCAAGATGTCCCACTCTGGCCATGAAATCTATTGTTCATTTGTGTGAAGCTAGCATTCTTATCAGTCCCCTGTCTGTTTGTATCCATCAATTCTCTCTTCTCTTAGGGCTCAAACTTTCTGTGTAAGTTACCATGGTTTAACCAGTTCCTCCTCACTGCCTGAGCCACAGTAACTGTCTGTGTATACTCTCAGAGGTAGAGAACACCATGTAATCTGACTTTGTCAATCCCTTTTCACTGTGGACTTGGCTAAAAAGAATTATCTTCCATTTGTTCCTGGCTAAGAGTGCCTATATGAACCGTTACTATGCCTCAGCTGATGTAGGCTACTCGCTGTGCAGTAATAACTTGCTTGTAAGTCTGACATGAACATACTTTATATTTTAATAACCTCTGGAGAATTGACTGTCTTTTCTGCCTCTGCTTGCACAGCACCTAGCACTAAAGAGAAAAAGCACTAAAAAAGTCACACAAATAATTAATACATCAAAATCACAATTTATTTTTCAGTAGTACACACATGCACACATCTACTTGAAGACTTCCTGGCCCAGAGGGTTTGTCACCTAAATAGAGCTGAAAGGCGAATGCTGAAAAGGAAAATGAAGATGAAGTGAGTTAAGCTTCACGCAGCAGGTTGGTTTAGATCTGGGGATAAAATCCAGGCCTGATTCCTACTCCACTCTAGCTCACACCAGTGTCTTATCCTGTTATTCACAGTGCTTGTCATGTCTGGTTCCTACCAAAGGTTTCAACCCAGGCATATTTTTCTCATTTCTCAGATAAGTGTTGCTGAGAACCACAGGTCACACTTTCCCCCCAGCTGATCAGTTCCTCCTTCTCAGGATTATGATTTAGTCCAAATCTTCATCTTTCCTGATAACACTATTGATGCATATAGCTGTCCGTGTGTTAGGTTAGGTCATCTACACAAGGAATAGTAGATAATTTTGAGTAGTTTTCTAAAAAGTGATGCTTTGCTTTCCCCCATCTCCTCCACTTTTTGATTCATATAGTGCTAAGTATGTTCCTTGCATGGCTGCAATGATCTATGGGGTTACACCAGGGTTGAATTCTGCAATTAAGGTTGCAAATCCACATTGCATTTTTCTTAACAAAGCAGTTTAAGTCATTTTCCCCTCCTCTACCTGTGAGCTAGTCACCCTTGACTTTACCTCAGCTCACCTCTCTCCAGAGTTTTGTCATCAAAACCATCTGTGGGATGTGCTGTAAACTGGTCACAAAAATTGACGTGATTAAAAATGACTGTTGCCAAAGTTAGTTTTTTAGCTTAGATCATTTGAGTCACCTGTTGTAGTGGTAAATCTGAAAGAATGGTGAACTACTGCATCTCTGTGTATGTGCAGGAGAGTGGTGGTTGGGGGAAACTTCTTAAATGACTATGTCATTGGAAAAAATGTAGTGTCACATTACAGATTAAAAGATACATTCCCTTTTCAGGAGAAATTATATAGTAGCATAGTAATAAAAATGATGAAAAGTCCCCAGGACATTTGTGAAAGATACTTCTCTAGCTATATACAGAATTTGCAAAGTGAGCTAGAGTTTTGTATTAGCATCTACTTGAGCTAATCAGCAAATCTGCTACTGCCTTTCCACTTGCCAACTGATATTGTCATCCCAGAGAAAACAAACACCCTTTACACCACAGCTTTCTGGGTTTGTATGCCACTAGCTTTATCTAAGCAATATAACTTGATGTTCCTCTTGTTTGCCTGAAGGCAGGAGGCTAGCAAAGTTCTTGATGAAATTTCACATGGGCTATTTTATTCTTCCCCACAATATGTCTTATTTTTTCCCTTCCTTCTTTTTGGAATTCCTCTTATCTGTTTCCTCACAAAAGCCTTCATCTGAAGAGTGGAAATTGCAGCTCATTGTGCCTAGCTTAAAAGCTGCCAGGTGGATTTGTCATTAGAAACCTCCTTGTGATCCCAGTTTTTGGAGTCCAGTGACCAGAAAATTTTAGTAACTTGCTTGTCCCTACCTCTTGTGGATGTAATAGTCGTGTTACTATAAGACAGTGACACTAATCTAAGTCTGCATCTTAAGAAGGCAGGGGCATTTTGAATTTAAGTGGATGTCTAAATTTCAAATGAAGGTGTGTTTGCAGCTGAAAGGGTAGGAATGCCTGTGTAGATTGTAAATACATATACTTTTTCTAGGAGGATACAGCATTTTTAAAATTTGCAGCTCATGTGCTTCCATGCTGGTTGCTTGTAACCCCTCATCCTAATCCTCAGGGCTACTTACAATGTTGCCCAGTCATCCTGTATCCTCTATCCCCTAAGACCTGGTCCTTTCAGGGAACTTGTAGAAACCAGGAGCCAAACTCTTGGCAGAATTTTTTATGACTCCATTCATATGGAGTTGCACAATTACACCTATAGGTGACATTAGGAGTACAGTCCCTAAGGATGTGGCAGCTCACCACTGGTTGCCATGAAGTGCAAAGAAAATATTGAAACTTCATAATGCAGCTGGCTACTCAACCTGGTATTAATGTATTTTTGGGTCTTTTTTCCTTAAATGAAGAGAAATATTCTCTCCACTGTAAAGGATTTATAGTCAGAAGGAGAAGCAGCAACCTTTTATTTTGCATTTCATGAGAATAGCCCCCACTAGAAAAAAGCATATTGTCAGGACCTTTTTTATTTACTTTCTCAATTAGTAGCAAACTGTGATAGTAATTCACAAGAGAATTAACACATTGGCTTCTGCATTTCAATGTCTCCTCTTCCTGTAGCTATTTTAGGAATTGTAACGCTGTGGGATATACCTAGTTCCTGTTAATAGGTACTATACTGAAAAGGAGAGAGCTAAACATCCTCTACTTGATCTTATTTCTAATGTCTTATTCAGTGGGCCTTCTAGCAGGGTGGGAAACATTTTAGCAGGAATTAGAGTGATGCAAGTGGGCTTTTGTAAGAAAAGACCATCTTGTAGTTGAATGAAAATAAGCAGGCTAGCAAGCACCCATGATAAAACAGGGGAAGACAGTAGCTGCTCTGGGATTCCTGTTGGAAATGTTAGTTTATTGACCTAGGTTGTAGCTCTGCAAGTTAATTAGAAACAGACTGAACTTTGGGCACCTGAGTAGTTCCTCCAAAGCTGGAATGACTGTCTTACATTTTCATTGAATCAGGGCCTGAGGTGCTGTGGAGATTAGCACTACAGTAAGCCCCCTGCAGACTATGAAGAGTTACAAAATCCTGTTTACATGTTCTCCTTGAATCTGGTGAAGAAATATTTCGTGAACCTACAGGCTTTGTTTCACACTTGAAATACTGTATAACCTATTTGAATATTTTTTGTAGTGCTTAACATTAGCATCTCTCACACAATTTACATTACTTTGACTTATGGAGGTCCCACTGTGGAGGATTGGGAAAAACTAAAGTTCTGTAATAGTAAGCCCATGACAGAAAAAGAGGCAATTATCTCTTATTTTAAAAGCTCCAAAGTCTAATACTTGCAATTAATTCCTACAAGGTTCAGAGAATCTAAGCTGGATTTGGTTTGTGGTAGATATTTACATTCTCTTTGGATCAGCTATATATTTATATATAAGAAACAGTGATTTCAATAACAATCATCTACTTAAACTTGCAAATCAAATAGAACCTATGGGGCATCTGATGTAAATTAGTGAACTGTTGTTAGAAGTCCAGATGAGTATCTGATGTTATGGATAAAAATAGGTTTCTTGTCATGTTTTTGACTCAAAAAAGAAAAAAGTTTATAAAGCTCTTTTTTATTAGAATTAATTCCCTCTTCTGTTTTCTTCCGTATGATTAGTTATGTATTAGCTAAACACCACAGTAATGAAAATACCCAAAAACTTTCTGGAGATATAAAATGAGCCGAATATAACTCATCCAATAGGAACATAACCCACAGGAGCTGTTGGGGTGGGGCCTTAGGAAAGAGCCATAATTTATAATTGGCCACTGTTCATCTGACAAAAAAGAGAGAAATTCTGAGTTCAAAAGGGACTTCAAAATGTGAACCTGTCAGAGCCTGTGCATTGTATTTGCTTTGGATAGTGCATTAACATCTTTAGCAAAGCTTATGCTATTTTGAGTGATGGAGGTCCTACTGTGTAGGGCTGGGGAAAAAAAATACAGTTCTGTATTAGTAACCATGTGACTGGAAAAAAAGGCAATTATCTCTTGCTTTAAGAGCTACAAAGTACAGTGGTGGTAGCTTCTGACAAGAGTAAACTACATGTGCACAGCTTAAAGGCAAACTGAGGACATGCAGATGAAAAGTTCAGCCCTCTCTTCCTTCCCCCCTCCTTTCCTTACCCACCCTTGTGATCTCTTTGCTACAGTTTGAGAGAAAATCTGGGGCACTTGTTTCCTTTATTTCTTCCAGATTGTTATTTTATCTTCATTTTTGGTAGAGCAGTAATGATATCCAGTGGCTGCTTAGATGAATCACTGTTAGATATTCCTTAGGGATATTCCAGAAAAATGCATCCCAGCCAGGACTTATTTCCTAAGTCACAGCATGAATTTGAAACCTATACAGTCTGCCAACAGTAATCAGTTCCTGTCACTGGTCAGGTTTCCATTATTTTTCCTTGGCACTCTTCTTCAACCCTTCTATTTTCTCCACCCCCACCAGCAATTAAAGGCTGCAATGAATTTCTTATGTGTGTAAGAAGACGAGAACACACACAGGATCCTTTCTTACCTTTGCATTTTGTCTCCAGAATATTACTTTTTTTTTTTTTCTCCCTTTGCACTCACTAGCTTATGCTGGCTTGCTCTGGGATTTGCAAGATACTTCCATTTATTTTCTTGGGTACTTTGCAAGAGGAAAACTGGTTATACATTTCTCATCTTGGAAATCTGCAAGGAGTAGAAGTATAATCAACAGAAAAGGAAAGGATCGGGAATCTCATAGTGAAAAGACAGGTGATCTCTATTCAGGGATCTGAAATCTTGACATGAAAAATGACATGTGCAAAGGCTCCACATCAGTTAAAGAGGTGAATGCTGTGGCTGTATTCAGTGGTTGCTTCTGAAAGTGCAAAGTAATCTCCTCAAAGTGCAGGTTGTGTCATGAAATAACCTAACAGCTACAGAGGGGGTTTGTCCTGTTACTTCTAAACCAGCCATCTGAATTTGGACCATGCTGCTAGCAACCAGGATTAGTTTGAAACTGGGAACTGATAGTCTCGGAAGCTGCTCCAGTCACATTACAACCTCTCCCTGCAAAATCTCCTAGCTGTGGCATTACCTTTTATGGTAAAGTTGTTCTCCCAGTACAGCTTTTGGAGTGGCAGAGCACATCAGCTCTCCCTCCTCAGGAAGGCCTTTCCAGTTGGCCTCCACCGGTTGCGTCAGCTGCCTGATAGAAAGCAATCCATCACTGTTACGCATTGGGCAAATTTCTAAAGAAAAATGCCTTTAGACCTGGATGAAAATAATTTCCCAAACTTGCACAACAATTTATCTGTTACCGTAGCAGTACCAAGAGCTCCGGCAGCCGAGCTGACGTGATGTAGAGTGAATGCTGCTGGCTTCTTCATGTGCACCCATCCTGCTGCCGCAGCCACTGCTGCCACAGGGCTCAGGCAAGCCAGGCATGAGGCATAGGAGGCTGCCTTCACACCAGCATTGCCCAGCCTGTAGTTCTGTACTCCCAAGCAATGGATCTGTGCAGTGATCCAGCTGCACAACAGGCATCTGGCCTGGATCAAGAACAGGCTCACAGTTGCATTTTTTTGTTGTTGTTGAACTAGAGCATAGTTTCATAGTAATGGATGATGGTGTGTTGGTACAGCAGCTGCATATTTCCTATAGGGCAATGGACAACTGCTGATACAGTCAACTGTTAAAAATTCACCTGTCACAACTGGCAGAATGAGTTAATACCCGATCGACTCTCTACATCTAAGAACCATGATGAACTCTGAAGCCAAAGGTACTATATTGTCAAAACACAGCCTTATTGTTTGTGGGATTCTTGGTAAAAGGCATACAAGTTCTAGGGCTGGAGAGGCTGAGGAGGGTATAATAGCATGTTACGTTTGGGGGGGATGCTTGGAAAGTGCTGAAGACTGCATTGCAGTTCACTGTCCCAACTCCCCTAGCTGTGCTGACACAGCTCAATGAGAGCTGAACCAGTGAGCTAGGTCACTGAAGTTATTTTGCTGTTGCTTTTCAGAGTTACTTTTAACCCCAAGCCTCTGAGTGATCTGGTTTACAGAGCAGTCAGATAAACAGTTGTTTTGGCACACCAGGGAGGGTAAGACTGCAGTGTGAGGTGAGAGGCAGAGCGGGTAACTATGCTGACCCAACTACTCTGTTTTGAGCTTTCTGGCAATCCCTCCGTGTCAGAGTTGAAGAATATGGTGTATATTTTGCAGCATTTCTCCCAGAGGTATGAGTATCTTAGGAACAGTGTACTATTAAACTGGCACTTCTCACTGTATAGTCTTCATCTTAAAATAGACAGAGCAAGCTAAAAGATGTTAGTTTACAATAAAACAAAAGCTCTACATGGAGCATATTAGTCTTGTGGTATTTAATTTGTGATTCAGGCTCATCTATGACTTCCTGTTTCTCTGCAATTAAAAGAGCATGTAACTGCACGTAAACATTTAGCCTAGCCAGACTTGGGTGCCAAAATTCTCTTGCTTTTCAGTGGCATTTGAATGTTAAACTGCTATTTCTTCCTTTAAAAGCAACCCCAGGATTCAAGGTTTGTTTTTTTTTTTTTTTTTTCCTTTTATTTCAGTTTATATATTATAGGGATCAAGTAAATATTACACAGTTCTCCCACTAGTATTGCAATAAAAACTGCATATAATATTGGCACTTCTGTAGCAAAAAAAGCCACACTCATACACATAAAATTTTAGCAGATCCTCGCTAACTAGTGTATTTGCAGGGTGCCATGTCATGATCAAAATCTTGTGTTATTATCTCTGTAGGAAAGCCCCAATGAGGTCACATTACATTACCCCCTGCTGGAGATTTTCTCTCTCATGTCTCCTGCTTGGGGCTAAAAGGATTGTAAGCTGGGTGTTCAGTGTCCCACAGAATTAGCCAAAATGCCAGACTAGAAAGCAGTGATTGCTGCTTATTTTAATCAACTTTGTACTTATTTGGTTCATCGTCCTTTCAACAAAAGAATTGTTTATCCCATTTTTGTTACTAGATCTCAAATTAGTATCTTCCAGGGGAGGCACAGAAACTAATTGGAATAATACATGTACTCATATTTGCCAACATATTTTAGCATACTAAAATTCCGATACAACACATATGAATAGTATATAATAAAAGTGTGCCTAATGGGACATATGCTAAAATTATACTTTTTTTTTTAAATCTGACAATAGTGATGTGATTTCTCATGTTATATTTTCCTGTCTTTCTAGGTCTTTATACTGCCGATGAGCAGAAGGCAGAGGAGGTAAGGTCACTCTTCTTTTCCTGTATCACTGCCATTGGCAGCAACTGATGTCATTGCAAGAGAAATTATAACATTCTTGTTTGTTCTCTTCTCTGCGACCATAAAGAAACTCTTCTGAATGTTAACAAAAGGCTCAAAGTGTCTGTCTGGTATGTACAGACAGGCCTCTGTCATACTGTTTCCTCCTACTTAATATTGAAAGGAGCTGCCAGAATCGTAAGTCCAGCATGGTGGCACAGTGCTCTGTTTATTTTGTTTGTATGGAGCTTTGAAGTCAGATCCTCATTGTCTTTTAATCAGGAGAAACTCATTGACATTCTAGACTTCACCTTCAAACACTGAGTTATCCAAGATGTGGGATCAAAGACATGGTGTGGAGCAGGCAAAAGCTGAAAAACACGAATGTGATGTTTCCTAATGAGATGTTTGGATGACTAGAAAGTTGAGAAGTCGACAAACATCCTTTTTCTTTCCTCCTCAGTGCTTTGTCCCCTATCACTGTGTAGGTGGTAGATACATTGCTAGCCATCCATGCCCACCCATCAAGGTGGTCAACTAGAAGGTGTTCTTGGGCTTCAAGACACTCTAATCATAGAAAAGAAAATTGTCACGACTACTTTGTGGTGGAGGACAAAATCTTTTTTTTCTGTCTTTCCATATTACCTTACCACAATCTGTTTTTAGAAATACTTGTTTTCTCTGGAATAGACTCACTGATGAGGAGCAAATCTACCTCACTGCTTTGTATCCATTAATTTCTGCTGATATTGTATAGATGCCATCAAATCTAAAAGAAAAACCAACCCAAACCCAGGCTTGCTTTGTAAATATAGTCACCATACTTCCTTTATTTACAATTTTTATTGCAGTTTGAAAGACTCTCGCTTGCATCAGTTATCACTAATCCCATTTTTGCAGATCAGGGCTCCACTCCCATAACATGCTCATGGGAGACTACCTGTGTACTGTTTTTCTTTGTTTTTTTTCATCTTTACCTATGAATTGAAACAAAGTGCAAGTGTACCAACATATTTTTCTGATATTGTTATGTATGAGTGGAATTAATGACTGGCCTAGTAGATGGGGGGAGAGCAGTGGGTATATTCTACTTGGATTTCAGTAAGGCCTTTGACAGTGTATCCCATAAGATGCTCATAAAGAAGCTGTTGATGTACAGGCTTGATAAACAGTGAGGTGGATTGAAAACTGGCTGAAAAGACAGGCCCAGCAGGGGGTGATCAAGGGAACACAGTTTAGTTANTAGTTAGAGGCTGGTAACTAGAGGTGTATCCCGGGAGTCAATATGGGGTCCGGTCCTGTTTAACATCTCCATTAATGATCCGGATGATGGGGCAGAGTGTACCCTCAGCAAGTTTGCTGATGACACAAAGTTAGGAGGAGTGGCAGACAGGCCAAAGGGTTGTACTGCCATCCAGAGG
>VZTV01070625.1:1610-21341 GCA_013400875.1 Anhinga rufa | reverse complement strand
GAAATGTGGAATATAGGACATAGACAAGATACGGATGAGGAAGACCATGAGACATCAATACTGTTTGTGCAAAAGAAATGGCTTTTAAATTTGGCCTGGCCTACCTAAAACTACAGAGAGAACTAAAAGACTTGATTCTGTGAGGATGGCCCAGTGAACAGTGAAGTGAGCTATACCACAATTACCACAACAAATCCATCCTGGTTTCTTACAAATGTGTCAAATATTGCTTGCCATTCCCTCTCTGACCTCCCATTCCCTGTATCTGGCTGGGTAAGAGGCACCATGAATGTGTACAAACGGGCTGGTCTGCTCAGGCTAATTGGCCAGCAGCCACCACCTTTTGGGGTGAACATGGGCCTGGGTCATGGCTTGTGCCTTCCCCTAAGGTTCTCTGTCTCCTTCACCTGCTGAGTAGCATCTTTTTCAAAGCTGGTGGGAACCCAAGTGTCTGAGACCTCTGGTTCCCTTCACTGAACCTGGACAGTAGCTAAAGAAGTATTGGATGGTCCTGGAAGAAGGACTAGGCAGACAGCAGGACTGCAAAAGCCCTATTCCATCAGCAAAACAGGCCAGAACCACATGTTGCAAGGGAAGAGCAACAGTGCACAAGCATAAACTTGGGACTACAGCTCACAACTTCCAGAACAGCAAATGACCTTTTCTGTTTCCAGTTTTGGCTACTCTGCTAGGCTGGGTTCTTTCTTTTTTTTTTCCTTTCTTTTTTTTCCCCGCTGTAATTTCTTATTTTAGGTTTCAGTAGACACTTCACAAAAGACGCTCTCCAAAGGTTATGACAGCTCAAACATGTATTGCACCAGTAGGTTAGGAGCCACTTAAATCCTAAGTACGTACAGAAAACTGAACATTGCAACCTAGATAATATAAATCATCACAGCACAGACCTGCAGGGGTCTATCATCAGCTGATGAATCAGTGCTGCCTTTTTCAGATGTTTTCTTGTAATATTCAGAGTTCTCAAACTACTGTACTGAGGAAAAACTACAGCTTGGGGTCAAGAACAATGCTGGTGGGAATGGGTGTAATAACTCCATGAACTGCACACAACATGCACCAGCTGTGAATCTGGCCTGCTAAGTGGAAGTTATCCACAGTACTCGGCAGTGTCTGTTTCCTACAGGCTCTTTAGTTCTTTCATTTGTCTCTCTTCTCTCAGGAGAGATAGTAGTTTTTCTCAGCATTCCCTTCTTTTGCACTGGGAACTGAAGAACTTTGAAGTGTGCCTCCTAAAACACTGATAATCATTCTCAATTAAAATGAATAATGAATTTTTAATTTGCCACTTACCCTTAGGATCCAGTTGAGTAGCTAAGAGCTCATCTCAGCTTATATCCTAAGTTGAGCTCTCGCAGGGATCCACTTTGAATTAACACTGCAATAACACCACAGCTTTGGCTGGCTGCTGTAAGCATGCATATCAGTTCGTACAACTATCAAAACTTCAGCTATACATTCTAAATAAAATCTCTGTTCTAGGACCCAAAATAATGCCAAGCTAGAATCAGATCAACACTCTTCTGTGCCCTAATTCAAAGGTATTATGACTGCCAAATGAAAAGTTTTGCAAACTGGTCTCATTACACAGATTACCTAAAGAAATTCTTAAACAGTAATAAAGGCAGTAATGCAGGGAATAAAGCAAAAGTATGTCTTGTGGTTGCTGTCAAACACAAATGATGGGTCCCAAATTTTTTAAATGAACTGGCTGAAAAGTCTGAACGCTTTCACAGAAAAGCAGGGACACTTTTTCTTAAAAGTGCAAAAAGCTCATCCCATTTTTCATCTGTCCCTGGCATTCTTTATGTCATAATGCACAAAAGATTTCCCTTTCAAAAACTATTATAGATAGACTAGCAAGTTTCATAACCCTCATTTGTTTAATACATTTGTAACACTACACAATATGCAGCCTAAGAAGATGATATGAAACATTTAAACACTCATATGAGACTAGAAGTGCTTGAATTTAATTCAGGAATAACCCTCCCTTGTGTTCAAGTTATTGAATGCTTACTGTCAGGAACAGATTGCACATTGAGGCAATGTTATGTGTGTGAATTCTGTATTTCCTCTCTCTCCCTTTGAAATAAATCAGTGTTTCATTTGCCTTTCAAAAAAATGCTAACAAATTACAAGAAATGACAATACAATTGAATGAGGTCCTAATCCAGAGGAAACTGGAGGATGGACCCAGAAATCTGCTAAATCCTAGAGGATCTTTATAAATGCTTAAAGGTCTCCACTTAATAATACTTTTCCTGGGTCTCAGCCAATTCAGTAAAAAAACATATATTTTGTACTAATTAGAAATCATTTAGCTGGCAGCAAAAGCACTAACCAAGGCAATAGCTAGAGCTTACGGGACATGGACTCTACAGGCACCATATAATTATCAAAAATTTATTGAGATGAATGGTTTCCTAACTTCTTCCAGCTTACACAAAGAGATATTAAAACTGAGACTGTTCTGAAACAAGAATGTGGTTTCATTTATTACAATTAAGCAGACATTGCTTGCAGGGATGGAAGGCCTAGACTCCTTTAGCCGTGCTGATTTTGAGAGCCAACCTCAGGAGCAAGAGCCAGGCTAGACACCTCCTAGTGTGGCAGTCAGGCTAGCCAACTCCAGAAGCAAGAGTCAAGCCACCTCAAGCACGAAGAGGAGAGATCTCAGAGATCTGAGAAGTCTGACCTCGACTTCCCTTTTAGCTGCGCAGCTTCCTCGGGTACTCCCGGCCCAGGCTAACCACCCCCCCTCACAGGTGTAGGCAATGATCACCCTCAGCAACAGGGGTAGGCAATGATCACCCCCAGACTCGTCCCTGCTGAGCTGTCCTGCGTTGCAGACCATCCTTCTGGCCTAAGGAGGACAGAACCATGCAAGCTCACCACTGCTGAGTTCACTCCCAACAATTGCTTGGAGAGGACATTGTTCACTATGAAACCTACAAATATGCATGGAACAATTGGAATATTAAGGATTTTAAACTAGGGTTGGAAGGGTTTGCTCTGTCATGGTCTGCAAAAAGCTATGAGAGGTTATACATACATTGTAGCACTTCTTTCATTGTCACAGGCTTACATTTAACTTTTTATAAAGTTTTTAAGCAATCTAGATATAGAAATGCTTTAAAAAGCAAGGACAAAGCATTCTATGATGGTTCTATTTTCCTGTAGTGTGGTAGCTGAGTTGGATCAAAGTAGTGTCAGTGAATAGTGTCAGAAAGTGAAACAATTTGGTTATCATAAACAATGCAAGAGATTTCACTGATCAAGAGAAAAAATACTCATACAGTCAAAAAGGAGCACAAGACAGTGCTCCATGCCTTAATATCTTGCTTTAACTATTCCAATTTACACATGACTTTCATCCCTGCAAGACTACTGCACTATAAAACCTGTGTTCTGATAATCAGTTTCAGCTTTTGTCTAAGCCCTGTGTCTTGTTGCATTGCATTTTTCCACTAAACACTCCACTTTTTCTTGTATCTTATCACTCTTGTATAAAAGGATTGTTGCTGTTCTGTGAAATACAGTATCAAAACTGAATGGACTGGAGAACAACATCATTACCTATAGAGACGGGAACAACATCACAAACTACATAACAAGCAGAATTACATTATTCTCAGGAATAAGGTAGGAAGTAGTGAAAAGCATAAAATGAGTGATGAAATCTGCCAGACAGAAGGCACGCAGTGTGAAAAAGCAAACTATGGCCTCAGGAAGTCAAGCTTAGGATGTTGCATGTGTACTGGGAAAGAAAAAAAATCATAAAACTAAGCTTCTGTTGGCTTCCTTGTGTGTGAAGATTAAAGAATGGTCAGTGTTGTCCAGAATGACAAGGAAATACAGTATGGACCCCAGATTAAGCTCTCAGAAAGCAAAAGGTAAGTACGTTTACTGTCAGTGCTGACTGCCAGAAACAACATATACAAACCTTAAGGACAGAGAGCACTGACATGGAGATAAAGGAGTTGCTCAGATGAGGAAGTAAGCAATGTATCACTACTAATTCAAACCACACCAGTTTTTGCAGATCAGTATGCCACTTCCATATACTACAGTGATTTCTAAATCATCACTGCCTTGCCCTCTTGATTTTCATCTGCAGTGTTATGTTTCCCTTCTCATAGGTTGTGTGTGTGACAAAACCCTGCAAGACAACATCCTTCATATATCCCAGGCCCTCTAGGCTCTGATGCCTGCTCTGGCCTTCTCTTTTTGAGGGTTTCTTGCAGAAATATGGTTACCGTTTCTTCTGCTATTGACATTGCTGCTCTGAAGCATACGATAGGGAATCAGCCTGTTCCTGCGACTGGCAGCAACAGAACGCCTCAGTACTCATTATACCAATAGCTTTACGTTGATCTTTTTGTGTGATTTCTAATCTGAAAATATTCACAGCACAGTGCAATTCCTGAGAAGATTGTCATGATATATGGTAATATATGGGATGTATGATATAGTATTTTACATATTTTGACTGCTACAAATGGTTGCTTTCTAACTGCTTTTTGGATTCTCAATAGAATGAACATATTTTGTCAAGTTTGGTTATGAAATAAAATATTCAGATCTTTTGAGAAAAGGAGGAATTTTATATACTTACTTTAATAGATTAGAAATGTACCCACTTTAAAGAACTATATTATCATGCTTTAAAAATGTAAGCTATAGGTAAGGTAATTTTTAATATGGTTTAACGCATCTTTTTATTTCATTTATAAAACAATCTGGAAAATAAGTAAAACAACAAAAGATCACAAAATGTTCCCCATCCTCAATCTCAGTTAAAAGATGTCACTGATCTTATTAATTTAATTGCTTAATCCAGCTCCAGCTGCTTATATTGTTCAAAGAGTCATAACCACAATTAAGATGGGACCTCATTGTCTTTGGTGCTACAGAAAAAGACAGCCAGTAGAAATTTTTTTTTTCTTGAAAATATGCATCATATGCCAGAAGTAATTGAAGTTTACCTCTCTGTAAACAGAACTCTTGATTGTATTCCCACTTATCCCCACAATAAACAAAAGGGCAATATTTAAAATAGCATTTTCTGCAGCATCTATGGTACATGGTCTGTAGTGTGATCAAATCCCAGCTAGGAATGCTGCCAATGGCCATCTTCAGTAAAATTATTGTAACGTGACTAGTTGGCCTGCATTTGATATATTAACTGACTTAAGTGAAAGAGAAGTCAGTTTGCTTTCAGAAGTAGCCAAAAAAGGTTTATAATTCGCAGGAAAACCCAGCATGAGGTATACTTTTAGGCTATCTACTGCATTTTCAAATAGTTTTAGATTAATTGCTTTACTGTATAAATTTGAACTGGAGTTAGTAAAAAGGCACGCTGCATTGTGCTTATTGAACTGCTATAATTTGTGTTAAGTGTAGTCGAACAGGACTGCCAGAACCAACATGTGACTGATCCAAAGTCCAATACAGTTATTGTGAGGCAGTGGATGCTCGGTGATTTGAAAATCACAGGGTGAAAAAAAAAGGTACTTAAATATAGTCCTTCTAGAAAAGTGTCTTTATTTTCTAAATCTACATCAAGAGTTATAACACAAACTCTGCCCTCCCTAAGTAAGTCTTAAATCAGTGAGTGCTAAAATATGCACTTAGTAAAAGATAACAACATGATCACTTATTTATGAACATTTGGATCATTTAAACTACTGGATTGGGCAACATAAACTCAGTAAAACCTTTATGTAAATCTGTAATTAGGCTGGGTTTGGTCTAAATTTGCAAATAGCAAGAGATTACTAATTTGGAGGTAGGAAAATATAGAACTAGAAAATTTTATAAACTTTCAAAAAGATTACATTTTCCCCTACATTTCTGCCAAATTATTTGTTGATTTTATTGGTTAAATTTATTTCTAAATATATGCTTTAAAAAACACAGAATCTACAATT
This sequence comes from Anhinga rufa, assembly GCA_013400875.1. Lineage (NCBI taxonomy): Eukaryota > Metazoa > Chordata > Aves > Suliformes > Anhingidae > Anhinga > Anhinga rufa. Next base: position 15,393 of record VZTV01070625.1, on the reverse strand, counting down.
ATAAAAAACCACCCTTCACTACAGCATCAGTTCAGCTAGAATGCTTCAGCATCATAATGCTCTAATTTATTCCTTCACTTTTCTGTCCATTTTTTACAAAGCTGAAGCGTTTCCTAACTGAGCAATGCTGTCAAATTAGTTTTAAATCTTGCCACTCTCTGTTCTCTTCTTGAGTGTATGAAAAGGGGAAAAATTAATTAGTTAAAAAAATTGCAGAAGATGTTCTAAGATTTGTCACAAGAACTGAAATGAGTATAGAACTGAAATATTAATTTATTCTGATTGTCACCTTTAAGTAGGTAATGATGGTAAGATATAGTGCCCTAAGGGTATCTGTGCGGAAATGCACATGCTGCACATTTTTAATTGCTCACTAGATGGCAACATTGCTCTGCTGAAATACAGCTGTAAGGCTGTAGACACCTGCCCTGCAAAACTGGACTATCACCTTAGTACGAGGGATATTAAACTATGGCTTAGAAAAAGAGGTGAAGAAACATTATGCAGGACTGCAGTCACAAAACCATAATTTCTGCTTCACTGTGTGGTGGGCAGTGGCCTTGTAAAGGGAATATCAGCACAAACATTGTTAATGTCACCTTATATACGGGTTTTAGTTAGAGTTCATTGGATTTTGAGTGTGCTGGTCCCTACGGTTTCCCTTCAAATAACATCTAAGTGACCAATACATGTAAGCTGTCCATTAGTGCTTGACCTGGCACAGGGAATGAAACCTGGAGATATAGAAATGCTTATCACATTGGAGAAGTGCTTTTGCAATCTTCAAGAGGAAGGCACAGCATACTTCTTAAGACATCAGTCTGATGCTGGCATGTATATTGTGTCTGCAACATACAGTGCTGTGGACATCCATGAATACTATAAGCATGGAGAAATAAACTAAATTATTCTAAAGTTAATGGGAAGATTTCTATGGAAAGGAGAAATGTGTGGGGCTGGCTTTCAAATATACCCTCAGCAGAGGAGTTCAGAATGTTTCCAGGTGAAGGTCTCCTCTCAGGATGGGATAGTGAATGAATGAAATGCTAAGCTCCTACTTGTATGATATTGCAGCAATGGAAATATAATAGCTTTGCAGTATTTAAAGTTGTTTGCTGTAGGTCCTGAGATGAATGTATGAACCCAGTTAAATTAAGGCTCACATATGCACAGGGTACCATTTGCAGTTACCAAGGGGGCTTTTCTTTTACATACCCATCCTGAGCCAGTCTTTAAAATATTTTGAAGCTTTTGCTTTGTTATCATTTTCCACTCAATGACTCAGGGTCAAAAGAGCTCTGCATTATGGCGGATTTGGTGAGTAGGGCAGGTGATGCCTCCTCCAGTTCTCACCACGTGGCTGCCCTAGTGAGCTATTGCCCACCTTAAGATATACACAGCGGAGCAGGGTCAGAGGGGCTGGGGACCTTAAGGGAAGATCAAGCCTGAGCCTACCAACCTTACTAACTATTTGACTTTAATTTTGGTAGAAATGTAAGCTGTCCAAGCCATTGGGTACCTTCAAATAGTGCTGATGTTGAAGAAATGTGATGTAAATATACATAAACAACACTTTTTTCTGTAATTATAGAGGCTGAGCTATGTGACCTCCTGTACACTCTAGGGGTGCCTTACTGACTACTTAAACACACACAGCTATAGGGCACTCTTAAATTTGACCTGGAGCGAACCCTTAACCAATCTGTTTTCTCCACAACAGTGTTCGCTAATAATTTTTTCTCATCTTTAAGAAATCATAGGCTGGTAATCTCAGCTGCAGTCAAGGCAGGGAAACCTTTCCATTAACTTTTACAGACCAAATCTGAGCCACATATTTTGTGAGGAAAATGCAAAGCTCAGCTCAGTGACAGATAATATTATGCACATATATTTAAACAAGATGGTCTTTAATTTGACCAAGTCTAAAAATAAGCTTTTAATACCTGCTAATTTAAAATCACACTTGGGAACAAGCGCTGCCATCCTTCTGTGGGGCTACCAGGGTCAGGAAATGGAGCTCCCTTCTCCCTTTAGGATTTCCCATGCACCAGCTGACCTCTGTGACTGTGAGGAAAAAAACATTCTGCAAATGACCAAACTTGTTTTTGACACCACAAGCAGATTTCACCCCACGGTTTGAGGTCCCACCGCAGCATGAGGAATTTCTGCCTTCCCAGATATGCAGATGGCGCCCTGGTCAGGGATAAACTGGACAGTGCTGTGGGGTCCCTGGCAGCGTGCAGCCTCAGGCCATGGGTGCCTCCTGTGCTGGTAGCATCCATGGCTGGCAGGGCACAGCTGGATCATGCCACCCACAGACAGCAAGCAGGATAGGCAGAGAAAGAGCCTACCCAACTGATCTGGTCACTGCATCTGACCTACTTTGTGCTCTGCCCACTAGGCTACAAACCCAGATCAAGTCTCCAATGAGATGCCTTGAGTTAAGGATGAAAATACCTCCCTTTAAAGAAAAAGAAGCTGGCCTGGAAATGCAGCTGGTGCCAAGCTGAGGCTCTGCTCCTGTATAATTATTTACAAGCTTTGGACTGATTTCTTTGTGCTTTGAGTTTCTTTTTGTAACAGCAACTAGAATACTGACCAGGGCTGAACCTGAGGTACAGTTCCACCTAATGAGGAACTAACTGATTTTATCCAACTTTTCTTCATTTTCATCATAAGCCTTGGAGGTTACGTGAGAAATTTGTGTCTGTATCTGAAACTGCTCTTTCTTATACTTAGCCTTCTAGGAGGAATTCTAGGAGACATTACCTATCCTGCTTCTCATAGTGATCAGATAATGTGCATTTATACCCCAGATTATTCAACTCATTTGGAGGAATATACTAGTATTAAATATGTGGGAAGGGGCCCTACAAAACTTAAATTTGTCAGCACCTCTTTCTCCAACACCTATTTCCTGGTACAGTATTTAGACATACTAGTAAACGTGCAATGCAGGATAAACTATATTTTGCTTGCTGTGCCATTCTAATACTATGTGTTGAAACATTTGCTGTGTAAAAATTTTGAATTTCAAAACTGTTCAGTTGAACAATTTCCATTTCTACTACAAAGTCTATGTAGATGAAGAGATGTTCAGGAAAAAGAGCACTTTCACATTCAAATTAAAGCATGGAACTGTTAAAGATCAAAGTAGGCCTGACCATTTTGATTGCTTTTTGATGGAATTAGAAAATTAAGATGTAAAGAAAAGAATGTAAATGATGTGTAAATTATGTCATAGACTATCTTAGAAAATATTATTTTTATAACTGAATCAAACTGAGATGGAAACGAAGACTTGTTATTTTGATTTTTCAGAGAACCTTACTGTTGGATAGCAAGCAAAAAGTAAATACTGAAGTAATTTATGCAATTGCAGCAAGTTGTTTAGTCAGGTGCAGCAGGGACCATTGTCAGAACTTGTTTTACAAGCATTTAACGTTTTCATTAATAATCTGAAAGAGAGGGTTCACAGCATGCTAATTAAACGAAGAGATAATTCTCACTTGAAAAACGTCACAAAGCATCAACAAGGACTGAGACATAATGTAACATGACTGAAAAAGTTTGAAAAATAAGAAAGAGAAAATGAGATTCAAGCTGTGTGGTCAGAGGTATCTTAATAAAAACTGTCCTATACAGTAGAGAATTGAATGAGAAACAAGCAAAACTATAACACCAAGGAATAAGTGAACTGGATATTAGTTGACATGTGATACCGAAGCTGCAAAGATTACTTTGATTCTGGGTTGCCTGTGAAGAAGTCAGCAACTTGTAGGAGCTCAAGGATGGAAGAAGTCTCATGCATTCATTTATGAAGAAAAAATTAAGAGGGTTGCACTCAAGATCAGGCAAGTGGCAGGTGAGGGTTGTGCTTAAAAAAAATATATGTATTTGAAGAATATGAAGACCAGAAGAAAACTAAGAATGGAGATTTGAAACTGGTAGAAAGTCTTCAGTGAGGAAAAGAACTAACGTGATCTGGGATACTTAAAGCAATGGTTCAGTATATGACTAGATAAGGTATTATAAAGAAATTTCTATCAGGTATGAGGATCAATGCAGTATAGCTTTTCCATCTCCTAAATATTCCTATGATTTTGTCTAACAGTTAAAACAGTAACTTATATTTAACATGAGTTGAGCTTATTCCAATATCTCACTGGAGTGAGTAAGATACAATGCTGCGGTGAAATTTAAGCACACTATAATATGAAATCAATGCATCCCACTGCTTAGAGTTTTCCTGCTTTGACTGCAAGACTGCAGCTTTACAGCAGTCCAACAATCCACTGCAGCATTAAGAGGCATTTTCTGTTTGTTTCTAAACACTGAAAATATAATTCGCTTGTGCACTAATCCCAGTATTCTATGGTATACCTCTTACATTTTTTCATATGTGTCAGCTGATCTGTTATACTACATTATCTGTCACTAACACCCTTACCTCTCTGCTGTAGGTGCACAAATGACATAAAGCAGTACTTGGGTAAAATCCTAGCAATTTAGGAGCCCCAGTTCCAATTTCAAAAGGAAAAGAGATAAATCCCAGCCCCTGAATTTTTTTGTTAGCTCAGAAACAGGCCCTGTGCTATGTCCTGCTCCCTGCACTCTGGGGTTTTCCTCACTTTATGTGCTTCAGAAGAGGAACACTGGCCAGATGACACAGGATGAAAGACTGGGAAATGTGGTGTGGGTTTAGGGCTGGCTGGTTTAGGGCTAGAAGAGCAAAAAGATGGGTGAAAATTTCAGAATGTTGCATTATTTCTAAGAGATCCTGCAAGAGATAAAACTTAAATGATTCTCTAAAGCTCCATGAGTCAAAAGATCCCATTGACTTCAGTCGGATCCTTTAGCCACTAAGGATATAGTCCCATGGCCATATTATCTCCTTGGGCTCATATCTGTAACTGAGTTCAAACCCTAATTCATGGACTATCAGAATTGCCATATTTCTGGTACCTCCTCTGAGTCTCTCTGGGAACATTTCCCTTTGGTACAGGGTGCTGCAGGGAAACAGCTCTTAGGACTGTTCAAATTGCCTCTCAGCTGGTTTGGAGTACTGCGAACCACTGTTGCAGGGCTGAGATTTGCACAAGCCACATGTGCGTAATGTTCATATTCCACAAGAGCTGAGAAGGAAGCTGGGACAGGTGTTTCTCACTAATCCGCTGTCCTGCTGTGCTGTTGGTGTCGGACTTCACTGCACAGCACCCTGGGCCAAAAGTGATAACAAAACATGTCCCACTAAACAGAGTGGCAGAAAAGCTTAACTTTCCCCTGTGCGATTTGCAACTAAAGCACACAATTTGTTACACAGCTTCCTGTAATGAACATCCATGCATAGAAAATGTACTACAGATTCTAGCTGCACCTTCATTTTTTAACAGACAGTAACTACTACTTACACCCTTTCTGCAATACATATCAAGTGCATGCCACATATCCAGGGCCCTCAGTAGGTCTGAGTGCACACATACATTTACACATCAGTGTACATCCATGAGGCAACAAGGCCAGGCCAGAACTATAGAGGTTTTTTATGGTGTGACATTAATTCATTTGTTACAGGTGCTCTTGAATACCATCTTTTTTTTTTTTCCTTCTTTCTTTTTAATTAAATTCCATTAACAAAGTGTTACCCTTTGATTATATACTCAACCACAACTGACTCAGCATACTTCACTTGTTGAGGTGGGAAGTACCTAATTAGAATGCCAATCTTCTTTCATGTTATTTCTTTATAATAGAAGTAGTACTTTCAATTGCGTTGGAGAGATATGACTAGAGGCATCAGATGAACAGAAATCCTCCTTAGAGAAGAATCACCGTTAGCTGTTGCCTTTCAAACTGTCTCATCTCACAGATGAGTCTCTTTGCTACTTTTCAAAGAAGAAATCAAGGGACAGGTTCTCTGAGGCATTCAAACAGAGGAGCAGGAGTATCCATGCAACTACATTTGGAGTTTGTGCACCTCATGAATTCAGTGAACTTGCTCTGCACGTACATCCACACACCAGAAGTAGTGAGCTGGTGTTTTTTGACAATAAATACCCCAGAATTAGCTGCCATGGGGATTCTGGTGTTGACAAGAATACGGATGGCTGGCTGAAGAGATCATTTAACCCTGATGAGCTCATTTGAAACAAGCTCCCTGCTACTAATTATCACTTGGTTCTGATTGATTCATCACCTGCTTTGGCACTCCTATTTCATAAACAGAACATGAACTGCTGAGTTTAAGAAACTCTATAATTTGCAGATTTTGGTAAAAACAGAACTGCCTTGATGTTGTGTCAATTACTGCTAGACTAGTTTTCTTTCCTTTACTCCCTGTATGCACATATACACATGTGTGAACATATTATTATTGTGTACCTGTGTATAAACTGCCTATATTAATAAAGACACATTATATACGCACATTACACTAGAGGAATAAGAATTTTCCTTACCTATTTCAGTCATGGATATCCCCGGAGCTAGTTGCCCATTGTTGAAAGAGCTATAGGTAAACAAGTTTGGTACAGAGGTGAGGTCATAGATAGGTTCCTGCTTTATCTGTTTGATTCCAGTCATGTCTAACCCAGACTGGTCTGGGGAAGGCTGGGCAGAATCCACATTATAATAACCCTCAGACTTCGGCAGGTCGATGATGTGCCCATTTGAGTAGGTGCTGCCGGTTTCGTTATTCAGGTTGCTCAAGCCGTTGCTGATGCTGTTGCTGTAAACCCTGGCAAGGGCTTCTGCCTCGCCGCTCTGCTGCTGCCGCTGTTCCTGCAGTCGCTGCTGGTGCTTCTGCACTTCAGCATACAAGCTATCCCTCTGTTTTTTGGACATTCTTCCAAACTTCACAGCTGAAAAGCAAAGCATAAAGTGAACCTTTGTCATCTTTCATTTTTTCTTGATTCCCCCTCAACCCCACCACTCTTTTGATATTTACTTTCAGTGTTACTTTTGCTGCTGAAACTTGCCTTTTTCTGGGGAAATGAGAGAGGATGCAAAGCTTTACACCATACGCGTCTCACAAAGGAAAAAATATTGTGTGCTTGGATTTACAAGGTGGTGACAATGACTCCCATTTGACAGGAGGGCCTCAGTAAAGCAACTCACTTGACACTGTGAATTTTAAAAAGACCATGCATTCTTTTATATCCCTGTGTTCACTGAACAACAACCCAGAACTGTATGAAATGTAGAGTCTGTACAGATTCATATCCCATGTGATTTACCAACTTTTCACAAACCTTTAAACAGTGCATTAACAGGATTAGTACTCTGGATGAAAACAAGCCCTAAAGCCCTATTATCGCATCCTTTCAATGGAATGTTTTCTTCACACTTTTAAAAAAAATTCTTACAGGTTAAAGTTGGAACCTAGAGGAAAATAACAGATTTGAAGGTAAACAGCACAAATGAATGTCATCTTTTCCACAGAGGAAAGTCTCAGGGATTTACACAATCAATTTACATAATCTCCATGCACAAATCCATGCATTCCTTCTGATGAGAAAGGGAGGAAAACATCAGAGTGCAAACCACTCTCCCCAGAAAGAGGGCTCATTACACTGAGATTGAAATTTTCAAAAATGACAGGCTGATTGCTGTGGAACTAGGAGGAGTAAATCCACAGCCTGCATATACAGTGGGCCGTAGCTGATTATCTCCCCTCCACACACCTCTCTATAAATCCTGGCTTTCTACTGGGCTAGATCTTGGGATCTCAGACCAAAGGGAGTTGTTAATTGTGCTCTAAGACAAATGAGGGATATGTTCATCAGAATTTATCACGCACAAATAAGACGACATTGCTCAGGAAATACTAATTTCTATGTATTATGAGGTGTATTTTCCAATGCTGAGTATTTTCAGTCCATCTGTAATTTGGATCAGTTCAGAATCATCACATTTATTAGCGCAGGATGGGCTTGGGTCTCATTTTTGCTACCCCATAGTTAAGCTATAGCCCTCCAGAAGAGTCTGAGCCTACACAAGTGGATGAATGTGAAAATCTTCAGTCAGGAAAAAGAACAGGAAAGGAAGAGTGTAATATGAAAAGGCAGTGCCAGAATACCAAGGAGATGGCAGCCTCTTCAACTTATTTGCACTTTTTTACACTAAGAGATTTTTTTCTTGTTGCCAACCTCACCTTACTTGCAGCCCTGCACACCTTTAGAGACAAAATACGACTGTATCTTGAAAAATGCAACTCTGTATTTTCTTCAAATTTAGAGCCTCAGTAATAAAAACAAACACCCACTGTTTATTCTCATTATATATTCATTAATTGGATTCTCCAGCTGCTGTCAATTAGCATCCTGCCTCCGCATGATAAAAATGAATCTGTTACATGGCTGAGAGGTAAAAATCACATTCAGTTTCTCTGTTAAAAAAATCCATACAGTCTATTTTAAACTTGCAAGAGCTCTTAATATCGTTAAGTATAAGCACCCTTACATAAACAATGAGCAAAGAAAGGGATGCTGTCAGAAGAATCACTCCCTTTGTCTGTAGGCAGTGGTCCCTGAATTATAGGTTGGGAAGACAGTGCTGTCAGTCACATTAAAATGCCCCTGTGATACCTCAAATCATTGGAAGATATTACCTTTAGGAGGAAAGCATGTGCTGTTAAATTACTGAAATGTTACTACTTTCATCTCCTCCGGGAAGAATCGGGAGCTAAGGCATCAAGTAAGCTGCATGCTAGGACCAAAAAGAGTTTGTGGATTAAAGGCTAGACTGCAAGGCCTCTCCCAGACTGGAGAGGCTGGTGAGCAAATTATTTCAGTGATATAGGGAAGAGCTATTACAGTCCAAATTTAAAACAAGTTTATAATCTGTGGACCATCTAAAGAAATAGCTCTTTAAGGAACTTCTCTATCAATGATGGTTAAATTCAAATGACATATTTTGTGTAAACTTTCTAAGACAGAAAACTGGTGCCAGGCAATCAAACTTAATATAACCTGCCTTCAAAAATAGAACATTTTCTTCTCATACTTCCTGACCATTTAAAATGTGTCTGTGAGCTGGAAACCCGCTGCAAGAGCAGTGGTGACTGGGGCAGGTCAACTGTGGGCAGCCTTGCCCAAGCCTCCCACTGCCCGCAGCTCTGGTGTGGTGCACATTCTTAGCCTGTCGATCATGGCTTATCACACCACAGCTTGGAAGGTGGACCAGAGCTCTGCAAGGACCATAGGATACAGCTATCAGATACACTGTGGAGCTTTCCTATGGCATAGTGTCCATTTTCAGTGCTAAACTATGAAATGTTTCTTCTATAGACCCAGACAGGGACAGTGTGCAGGTAAAAGAAATAGTTTTATTAGCAATGTAAAATATTTGATCAAGTGCTCTGAATAAAACAAACAGAAACCCCTAATGCTATCAAGGTATAAATTTCTTCTCAACTGTATATTTACTGTCACAGACCTTTAGAGATCTCAAGGAAAGGGATGCTTCAACACATCAATATTTAAGGTTAAGATAAATGTTAATGTTTAATATAAGAGGTTATCTAAACTGGGATATAAATCCACCTCTCCAGAGGTGACCTTTTTGTGCTTTTGATCAGAACAACACATTTTGCTTCTGACTTTCTGTTCCAAACTAGTACTGCTCTCCATTTTGCGATTTCCCCACCCTCCCCATGAAAATAGCCTCCTTTGTTAACCGAATGGCAAAGATCTGTGTCTTCCAGTGTGTGCATTACAAATCAAGGAGCTTCTGCTCCCTCTTTTTTTCAGAAATCTACAGGTAGTTTAAGTAAGTCAGCAGTGAAGAAAAGTTTCAAAGGGTTTAGATGCGAAGCAAGAATCTGACTCCTTACCATCTCGAGACATTCCCAGGGCAAGACATTTCTGCAGTCGGCAGTGTTGGCAACGATTTCTGTTGGTTCTGTCAATTAAACAGTTTCTCTGCCTTGGGCAGGAGTAGGAGGCATTGTTCTGCTGACTCCTCCGAAAGAATCCCTAGGGGCAAGACAGCAAGAGAGACAGAGCATTACCATGTGCATATATGTGTGCGCGCACACACACACACACACAGCCATGTAAAGGACTACAACAAACTTTTATGTAGTGCAATGATACTTATGGTATGGCTTTGCAGATGTGTTGACCTTGTATAGTGAAATTGAAGAACATTTTCTTATAATAAGGAGATGTGCTTTTTTCTGTAAAGAATGTAATTCTACTTTGGTAAAACACAAACAATAATGTTACAGAATGCATTCTTATTGTGCAATAATGACCATGTATCATCTAATGCTTGCTCCTAAGAGAGGAAAAGCTTGTCAGCATTTGTAAGCAGACAACTTAAAAGTACTTGTTCTGATTATTTTCTTCTTTTAATGAAAGACCCTGGTAATAACCAGCATTGGCTATGCATAGAATTAGAAGCTGAAGTCTGCTGTTCAATTTTACCTGGCAAATGTTGATCTGATCTGGAGGGAGCATACACTTCAGGAGTGAAAAGTAATTCAAACTCAAGCATCACAAAAGCACTAGGATTTAATGACTGTATCAAGTAAAGCCAACACACAAAGGAGAAAGCAACACCTTTAGACACTACCATGAGAAAGTAATGACATTTTCCATTTCAATGGAATATAACTTATCCATTTTATTTATGTAAAAATGTCTGTCTCCTGGAGAAGGTTTTTCTGGCCAGTTGTGGGCTATTTGGCTACAGGTCAGAAGGCTAGAGGAGATTATTAACCCATACCAAAGGCATTACGAGCTCCCAGCTGCTATGAACCACACTGAGAGGTACTGTTATGGTAGAAGTGACATGAAATGGCAGAGGTGACAAGAGGAATTAAACCAGGGGATGAGGATTAGAGAGAGAAAGAGAGAGGGAGAAGGCATTTTATTATATTATTTCCTCTAAAATAAAGGACAGGAAGGGCAGCAAGTCCAGAGAGAGAGAGACAAAGAAGAGAAGTTCCTTGGCCACTTTGTCATCTTTAGATGCAGGCAGCTACAGGTTTGTGTGATGGGAGAACTGAAAGACAGTCTAACCACCGCAGGAGGCCATGAGAATAAAAAGGGCAGAAAACATTATTACTGCAGTTACACTAGCCAGCAGAAGTGATGCCAAAGTGGTTGTGCCTTTCTAGGCTGGTTTGGAAACATCTCTGAATGGAGCCAGAAAGCAAGAGCTGACTTCATTTACCAGTGTTATCTCCACACAGGCTGACAGAAGGTAATACTGAGCAATGGAAATTGCAGCAGCCATGCGTTTCGGGGGAACGAGAGTGGGGAACCAACAAGGTGACAGTGTCACAGGGCTCAATTCACTTGCTACAGGGTAGTGCCTGAATTCTCACTCAAGTCCTGGTGAGCCCAATGAGGATGGTGTGGGGTGTCAGTAACAACAGGTGACAGGCAGGACACCGGCAGCGCTAGATCCTGATGACTAGCATAAAGAGACTTGCTTCATCTGGCCCACACTGTTTTTATCAGTGATTATAGTACATCTAAAAACTAAATTGAGTTTTATGATTTGCACTTTTGAGAACACAGATGTCCTTTAGAGAACCTCTCAGAAAAAGTCTGGTGGGGACTTATCTGATCCTGGCTGACCAAACTTTCCTGAAACTGTGGAGGTGAGTTTAATCTAAGGCTAAATGGATGCTAATTGCAGATATTTCTACTCTGTTTCCTGAATTTTACAGTCAGTTTTGGCTTTGACATGAAAAGCATTTTCTGGTTTAAAGGTTTAGATTTTAGCAGCTCCTCTGTGGATATGGATTTGAGAGAACAAATGAATTAAATAACATTAAAAAACCCTATGCAACCATCTAGCATTACTGTGCCTTATCTTGTAGTGCTATTTTTTCCCATTAAGGTTGATCTCATCTCAGAAGAATTTGTTTGTTCCTTCTTTACCCCTCTTAGGAAAAAATCAAGGGTTACATAATAAAATTAATCTACAGCAGGTAATTTATTTTTCCGAGGAGGCTTTTGTACTCTCTTTCTCCTGCATGAGATCTAAATGTTGTCTTACAAAGTACAGACAATCCTTTCATTTCATTTTTAGGGGATCTTTATATAATATTGTCTATATTTACTGAGAATAATTCCATTTGAGGGAAGCAGGATGCAGTTCATTACTGAGGAGCTATGGACTTAAAGCAGGTTTCCCAACATTCCCAACACTGACAAGCTTTCTGCATCTTGAACAAGACACTTTATCCATCACCATCAGTCTGAGAAGGGAAATGATAATGTGAACTACTGTCTAAATTGTGACAAAAGAGTGGTATCAAGTATTTTGCTCTGGGAGTAGGCAGGAGAGATGATAAAAGGCTTCTCAGCAAAAGAAGGAGCCACAGAGACAGACAGGATGGAAACCTGTCTTCAAGTTTCATCCATTCAGTGATGATAGTGGCAGGGCCACCATTTTCTTCAGTGGGTCCAGCATGTTATTCAGCACATATAGGCATGCACATGAAACAGCAGTAATATTTATGATGCCCCTTAAGCACTTATAATATGCATTTGCAGTGGCATAGCTAATGTAGGGACACAGAGTTAAAGGATTTCCAGTCCCCTGAAGTTTGTAGCACTGCCACTGGCAGTACAGTCCTCAGATGCTGTATCCTGAAACGCTATGCTGTCTGGTGCCTGGCTCAATGTGTGTGCATGCTTGTGGAGCTTCTTGCCTCTTTCTTCCACACATGGTCTCCCTCTTAATTAATTCAGATTTCTAATGCATTCAGATAACAGGAGCCAGAAATGACGAGTTATTAGTATGCGGGCTGAGCAAATAGTTATTTAATTGCTGGGCAATGAAGAGCAGAGTTGCACTGCCCAAGACAGTGCTTACCTTAAAAGAGCTCTGACAGACTGAGATGCCTCCCATCAGACCTGATATGAAAACTGACATATTTTTTCACAACAGGCTCACAAAACAAGATTAGACTAATTGATCTGATACTGCAAAACTGGCACAAAAACAATAGGGTTAAAACTGTCCTAAGAGGAAGAGAAGCTCTTTATCTCCATAAGCAGTCTACACACAGAGATGAGGGGTATCATCTCTTCTTGAGTCACACACAAGGGCCAGAATTAACCCTAATCACACCTACAGGAGACTCTACCTCTAACTGCTCTGTGGGTGCTGAGTACCAAGACAAGATGCTGTTTTTCTGCTTAAAGCATCTTTCTCCTGCAGCTTTTGTGCCAATTCCGAAGTATCAGATCAATTAGTCTAATCCTGTTTCATGTGATCATCATAAGAAGATGCTTATTCTAGACCAGAGTCATAATAAGTCAGAGACACACTGTGGGTTGTTCTGTTTACAATTGTTAACATTTCTGAAAGAAATCTGATCTTTGACACTATATTGCTTCTCAGTGCATTGGCATTAAAAGCTTTCTTTTAGTAATGGGTGCCCACAAATTTTCAGATTTTCAGATGTTCTAAAAGTTCATACAGTATTAAGTAAATACAGACTTGATATTTCACTCTCCAAATATGCAGCCACTTTCAAGTGTACCATTTTGTGTGTTTCCACATAGGAGAAATCAGAGATGCTACCTCTCCCGTTTTTGCAATTTCACATTTACAGTCAAAGCTGAAATACCAACATGTAGTAAGAAATTCTGGTTTTCCATGAGTAATGATATAATTCCTCAGATAATAAAATCACAGAGTATTTTTAAAGTTAAAACTGAAGCTTTTCTTCTCTTGGCTTGGGGTCTGATTTGTGTTATTTGAACTAGTGCCTTAACATATTAATATGACTAAGCAGCATAGAAGGGTTTTTTGCCCC
>VZTV01070623.1:0-11284 GCA_013400875.1 Anhinga rufa | reverse complement strand
TATAATATGGAATTCTATATTATAATTTTATATTATTATTATTATACTAAGGAGAGACATGAAACTATAGATGTACCCCTATGTATCTCTCAGGGGTATTATTTCCTCAAAAGCCGTGGTGGGGAAGCAGAAGCAGGCATCAACCAGCAGGATCAACCTGCTCTTCCTCATGCCCTTTGCCTGCAGCAGGATCAAGGAGATACCTCCACGGCCTTGACCTTCACTGCCAGAGCCTTGTAGTCACTCCTGATGCACTCAGGGTCCCTCCACTGGCAGTACCCTCAGCAGAACCAGAGGCTGAGAAGATTTATATGTGTTACCAAAAGTAGGGAGTTTCCAGCCTCCCACATCACAGGAGTTTCCATTTTTCAGCTGTTCCCTGCTTGCCTCTTTCTTAGCAACACAAGGTTCAGGTTCTTGGCCCTGTTGCATTTCTGAAAAGACCTTGTTGACCTCCTTGTTCACCCTCTCCAGGAGCTGCCACTTCTCACAGCTCCTTCACCTGGTGTGTCAGCACCTTGACTACACCTCCCACAGACGAAGCCAGCACTGTCCCCAGTGAAGCCAGCCAGCACACCATGCAGCCAAGACCTAGACATCCACATTCTCTCTGAGGAGCTCTTTCTGGTCAAGGACTGTGATATGTTAAGGACATTCTGTGTCTCCAGCACACATTGGCCACAATACACGTCACGTCACTGTGCTGTGCAACCTTCAGTGGAGAAGGTTCAGGCTCTCATTGCAGCCAGCAACAAGCAAGACTCTCGTCTTGCTCAGTATACTGCGTAAGTGAGCCCTCACCCCCAGCAGCTACCAGAAGCCCCTGAAGAAGAAGCCTGGAAACTCTGCAACAACTGCTGTGTCTCTGTGTGCTGCTCCCAGACTTAATAATCAGACTTAATGATCATCCTAAAATATTGCACATGAAATGCCTATGATATTAATCAATGTTTAACAAAGGCAAAAAGTGCTGCTCACTGAATATAAATACTTGCACAGAAAGACTTAACATTTGTTTAGTGAGCTTAATTAAAAAGCTCTACTTGATGTGAGTGGTGCCCTTTTGAGGATCTAAGCTCCTTGATAAAGAAATAAGCTGTTTTCCCTCACTTAGAGCTTCCTTTTCTTCATAAATGATGAGTGGTTTCAAAGATCAAAAGGCAAATTCTCATCTACTATCTTAATTTAAAAGCTATTTTAACATTCTGATAAGCCCAGGAGTTTTGGAAGGCTTCATTTTGTTTGCCTCACTAGCTGGTGAACAAACTTAAGGTAATTAACCAAAGTTAGATATCTCAGAAATAGCCATAGTCTTTGCATTTAGCACAAGAAGATGAAAATTTACATAGGAAACACCACATCCACTAATGATTAAACTGCTTTGTGTATTGTTTGATACAACTGACTAATTTCAATGACAGTGAAGGTTGAGAGAAGAAGGCATTGTACTGCATTTAGATTTGATCACATAGTATTATAAAAATGGAGCATAATCAATAATCAAATGATGTGGAATTAAATTCTTCAGATAGAAGAGAATTTGATAACATTTTCCCATAGCTGCAGCTAAGGAAGATCCTGAACTTCTCTGAACAAAGACCAATTGATTACACTAAGCAAAACGTTTCTGAATCTTTCTGACCTTGCGGTTTCTAATATTATTTGGATGCAATGTTTTGTATAAATACAAAACCTACACCTGCCTATGCCAAGCCTCTGATTTGCAAAAACAAAAAAAAAAAAAAAAAGAAAGATAAATTCCTTTCGTGTCATGTGAATGAATTGTTCCAGTATCAGTCGTCTGACTTTCATTTCAGAAATAAAGTTATAGGATATTAATGTCCAGGATTAAAGGGAACAATGTGCTTGGTATTAAAAAAATTCCAAAAGTTATGGGGTAAATGAGAAACTAAAAGTCAGAAAGATTTATGTTGGCAGGGGTTTTACCATGAGTTTACACAAACAGACACAGCTGTAATGTCTACATCTCATTAGAAACATTTCAAAAAGCCTTTTTGGAGATACTAATGATCTGTTGTCCTGGTTTCAGCTGGGATAGAGTTAATTTTCTTCGCAGTAGCTAGTATGGGGCTGTGTTTTGGATTTGTGCTGAAGCAGTGGTGATAATGCGGAGATGTTTAGTTGTTGCTCAGCAGCGCTTACACCAGCCAAGGACTTTCAGCTCCCTGTGCTGTGCCGGGGGCACGGGAAGCTGGGAGGGGACACGGCCGGGACAGTGACCCCAACTGACCTAAGGGATATTCCATACCATGTCATGTCATGCTCAGTATATAAAGCTGGGGGAAGAAGAAGGAAGGGGGGACATTGGGAGTGATGGCGTTTGCCTTCCCCAGTCACCGTTACGCGTGATGGAGCCCTGCTTTCCTGGAATGGCTGAACACCTGCCTGCCCATGGGAAGCAGTTAATGAATGCCTTGGTTTGCTTTGCTTGCGTGCGCGGCTCTTTCTTTCCCTATTAAACTGTCTTTATCTCAGCCCATGAGTTTCCTCACTTTTACTCTTTGGATTCTCTCCCCCATCCCACCAGGGGGGAGTGAGCGAGCGGCTGCGTGGGGCTTGGTTGCTGACTGGAGCTAAACCACGACATCTGTCTAGGGTGAAAGAAAGTAAAACATCTGAAGCTGTAAAGTATACAGACTGAAGAATTGCAATAGAAATTAAGCCTTTAAAATGTTGTAAATCTTGACACAGATATTACTATAAAATCATAATAAAATAATAATATAGTACTGCAGTAAAAAAAAATAGTTTAAATCTATATAAATACCCTAAATTTCAAAATTATTGAGAGGACACTTAGATTTATCAAAGCTTACCTTTTTCCCACTTTTGGGTAATTAATTGTTTATTTTTAGATTATGGAGTCTTGCCATGAGAAAAAAAAAACCCACACCTTTGAATTCCCAAATTTTCCTGGAATGGAAAATTATTTTAATCTGAGCTTAATTGATTTTCTTTTTTTTTTTTTTAAGTTCAAGCTGCCAGCAGCATTTAGGGCTTACTTCTTTTCATTAGGAAAAAGAATTTATGACAGTCAGGTTTTGGCATGAGTCCATTCAATTAAAAATAATGCACAAAATTTCTATGTGTCTTAACACCAGAATAAAATAATACTAGATAGTTCTTCTGTGCAAAATTCAAAGTCCTTGTCAAAGTCCTTGTTATATCACCATTTACCTGTGTGGAAGCTGGCTAGGAACCCAAAAGGATTTTATGACCCATTGGTCAAATTAAAGTCTGCTTAATGTCAACTAACATGCTCATGAAATCAAGGGAAAGTCAAACTCACAGACTAAAACCTCAGCCCAAAGCCAACTGAAGACACAATATTTTCCATCTCTGTAGTGGACCTGGGAAATGCTTCCTATAATATTACTTAGGGAGACTCTTAATGTCTAGTATTTTAAACCAATTTTTATCATAGAAAACTGTTTTCATACAGCTGAATCTAGAGGACCATGAATAAGCCTGTGGCTTCAGTTTCTAAATATCTACATCATGGCAGCTACAAACTCACAGAGATTACCTTTTCCAAAGAACTTACAAAGGACATATACATTGAATTAAAATAAAACTGAGTAATCATTACTATTATTTTTGCAGCTATAGAAATGTGGTCTAGCTAATTTTTTTTTCAGAAATTTCATCCAAGCTTAAACTGGAATCTGAACCAATAATTTTGATAATTTTTTAAAATAAAATTTAAAATAAAAATTACAATTTTAAAGAATTCTATAATTTTTCACTAATACGTTTTGTCACATCAATACACCCCTCCTTCCCAGCAGTTATTTCAGATCACAGAGACTATTTTGGAGATATTAAAATTACTAGAAATCAATAATGACTCCCAGTTCTAGTGGTTACGGCAGTAGCAGCTTTTCTTTTTCTTTTTCTCTGCTCTCAGAAAGCTAACTATCCTCTCACAGCATGCTCAGATTAATTGCTGTATGTTATTGTCAGGGTTCACTCTTGCTGATTAATGTCTTTTACCTTGTAAGCTTCCTGAGCAAAAAGTCTGAATAAATAGGGATGGATATATTCTCTTGGTGCTATCTTCAGTCTCAAAGTTGTTCTGAAGAATAGGAAATGTCAAGCATGGACAGCTAACCTCTTCCTGCGCCCTTAAAGACAACCAAAAATAGACTGGTCAAGCTTTGATTTATATTTGATTAAAAATGATGAATCAAAATGCAGGCAGCTCTAACCCTATACAGGCCCAGTTGCAGTTAGGAAAGCCTCATTTCCTGATAAAGCAGAACATTTTAGTCCATTGTTGCTGAAAACAATGAAATTATTAATCATTTTTCACTGACTGATTTTGGCTGCAATAGCTGTTCATTGGGACTGGAAGTAGCAGATGAAGGAGTGCTGGGAAGTCAACAACTTCAGGCAGTAAGGTCAATTATAGCATGCGTCACTTGGAAGATGTGTTTTTTTTTCTTGGTCACATAACTAATAAATACTGATTTATCTTCATATTATTCTAGTGTATCTCAAATGCCACCCACCATGACAATATCTTCCTTCTCATGCCCTAGCAAAAGATCAGTAAAAATCCACAGCCTTCAGACCACCCACAGAACACAGATGTTCACTTGTTCTTGTAGGCCAGCTCACAAGCAGTCTCTACAGGCAGATTGTACAAATTCTGACATAGTGCTAGCTCCCAAAATAGCACATTTTTTTTTTTTTCATGTAGAATGTACCTCTTTATGTCTTCTTTCAGTCTGCTGCCTAATAATTTTACTTAATACTCCCCATTCTTGTATTAAAAGAATTATATTTTTCTCAATTTTTTAATCAGATTTTTTTTTATCCTTTCATATTTCTTTTTTTTTCTTTTCCTAGCTTGTTTCTTTGATTCCTCTCTATGGATATCATTCAGTATCTTTGTCAACTCTTCTCATTCTTCTCTTCTAGTTTTACTATAGCTTTCCAAGAAGGGAGATCACTGTATTTCAGATTCATGTGTTAGCACCATGGCATAATTGTTGTTATGCAGGCAAATGAATATGCCCTGGCCTGAGTTTTAGCTAACTGAGCAGACCATGGGAAACTACTGCAGCTGACATGAGAAACTGCTGGGCACAGCAGACAACAGAGAGTGAATCTCACAGGAGTTACAAAGATAACCATGAAGGATGGCCAGATCTCACAGGTGGTGGAAGGGGCCTATGTATGTGAGTGACAGCCAGGCTTCACAGATAATTGAAGGGGAGCATTGGGAACCCTTCAGGAGTACAAACATGCAAGGCCAACAGCTCCTGGGTAACTGGATCAGTGATACCACATAAGGCCAAGATGTCCTTGGTAACTATCATAAATACCAAATTTCAATGTACCAAAACTGAGATCAAATGGGAAAAAGTAATTAGGGGCATGACACAGGAGACAAGGGGGGAGAAAGCGTGAGATGAAAGTCAATTAGAGGAAGACAAAACATGGGTAAATGGAAAAAAAAGGGATGAGAGGGGCTGGTGCCATGTGGGCAGGCACAGGTCAACAGGCCATCTGCCCTGTCTTTTTGTTACATCATATTCCTAAATTTTTCCTGTGTGACCCCACTTTCTACCTGGGGGAGAGGGGGAAAGAAGTCTCAGTACCAGACCCATAGGTCAGGGTGCCAGAAACTGGTGGGACTGGGGTGTGGGTGAGTTTCCGTGGTGAACTTCAATCACTTGTGTCCGTGTGCATCCATGTGCCTGTATGTCTGAGCACGTTTCTCTATGGATTACATGTTCATCCTTGCTCCTGGTCAGACCTGCAAAGGGGAGCAGCAACAGCCACCTCCATTAGGCTGGAACAGAATATTTTACTACTCTGAATTAATTCTATACCATCAGCAAACTATTCACTTCATTTTTCAGATCATGAATGAACACTGAACGCCAGAGATTTCTGCTCTTTGGAGGGTTTCACTGATAACCTGTTAGATTACAAAAATGATTTTAAAACTGTTTCTATGTTTTCTCTGAAACCTCTGTAAAACCTATTCAAGCAAGCTTTTTTGAAGTTCAGTGCTTTGTTAGTACTCACCACTCAATGCCTTATAGAAATGGATGGCTTTGAGACTGCATGTGGTTAAGAAATATAAAGGCGTATCATTTTTAGATATTTAAAATATATATCTGCCAGATTTGTGGCCAAAGATTTGATTTACAGAAATAACATATAGTATTTTTCCATCTAAGACATCAATGCCTATGTACTTCAGAGCACTTTTTCTCTTTATAGCCCTTTGGCAGAGGGCATGCTCTCTCTTAAGTGAAACCTATTATCTCTAAAGCAAAGGCAATAGACTTTAATCAGGTTACTGCATATCACAAAGAGGTTAAACAAAATAAATTGAAGCTCTTCACTGAAAATATATTTAAAAAACATATAAGAAGGTTGAATCTCCTGAGATTGTCTTGTATTTTAAAGAAGATTGGAGAGTACTTAAGGTGACTCCTATTTGAAAATGTTTTCAGAGTCTGGAATGTTTGACTGTTACAGACCATTAAAATAATGAACAAATAATAGCAACTATTACAAATGATCCTTCATCCAGCAATGGATCTTGATGTATTTAACATCAGGTTTCAGAATAATCTGTGAAAATTGTTATTGCTTAGATTGATGCCACTCTGTTTTTGCTGGTGAATAAATATTAAAAAAAAACCCAACCAACAAAACAAAACAAAACAAAACAAAGCAAAACAAAAATCCAACAACAACAAAAAAAAAACTAAAGTAAAGGATCAATCTCATTCTCTAATGTTGGTGGCTAAAAAGAAAGACTAAAATAATGAGTCAGTTTTCCGTTTCCAAGTATGTACAACTTTACCTCAAACACGCAAACACATAGGTCATAACATTCATCCAAACATATTTTTTCTTCTTCTGTGTACAGAACTGTATAGAACTGTCAACCTTTACTGAACATAATACTAAACCTTTGAGTACTGAAAGCTGAGGAAACTATTCTTATAGAAGCATCAAAAGCCTAAATTAGCTTTGTCAATGCAGATCTGTGAAGGCAGATTTTTAAAAAGTACCAAAAGCTAAGGATTTGAATTTTTGTTACTCTATGTAACCACTTTGCTCTGCTTACTAGAAAATTAAGGATATTGCCAAGCTATTCTTGCACTTTTGAAAAAGATATAGCTGCTAATCTGAGTAGTCCCTTTCTTTCTGCTTTCTAAAGAAAGCAGCTACCAACTGTAACTTCTAGAGAAAAGCTGTAAGACAATCAAGGAAATTAGACCTTTAGGCTTTCAAAAAAGAAGAAAAAACTTGAAGTCATGGCCTCTGAAGTCCTATACAGCCATCAAAAGTTGAACCTTATTGCAAACAGGTACAGGTTTGCACATGGCTTGTACTATATGCAAACATATGTTGTAGTTCACTATACAACCTTTCCCTGAAAAGGAAATGCGTAGGGAAATTTCCTTTTATTACCTCTGTTAAAAAAAAAATATTTTCTATTACTTCCTGAAGAAAGCCCAGTGCTTAGACAAAGAACAAGTGGTAGTCAGAATTAAATATGTAGACATTATTTTATGATTAAAAATAGTCTACTCCAAAATTTACAGCAAAAATTAAGGCCAGTTTGCCATTCTGTTTTCTCTTCTAAACTGACATATTAGTCGATTAGTCTAGCTCTCTTTTGTTGTAGGGGCCTAAAAAGATAATATTCAAATTTTTTTATTAAAAATCACAAGCCACTTCCAACAGGAATGGGTGGGGTTTTTTAAGTTTTAGATAGGGGAAAAAAAAAAAAGTAAAGTTTTCTATTGAGCACGTTCCCTGCAGCACTCAGCATGGCTTCAGAATCCTGACCCTTCAGGCATATCATCGTCTCTCCAGCATCATATAAAGATAGTGTAGTGATACTCTTTAATGGTAATCTCTACTCAACCTCAATTTCCAGCAAAAGAAAAGTGACACTATAGGTTGGTTGGTTTTTTTTTTTGTTTTGTTTGTTTGTTTGTTTGTTAGTGCTCTTTATTGCACTACAGCTACAATACTAGAACACTACATTCTTCCTCTCCCCGCAATGCCAGACGCCATGAGAATTGGTTATTAACTCTAAATGATTATTGCAGGACTGCCTTAAAAGATTTCTGCTCTTAAATGTTGAGATGGAATGAAAATGGAGTGCTCCTGGGTGCCAAGAATTCCCACACAGCTGTGCTGCGACTAGAGCAATGAACAAGCTAGCCCTGAAGGTTTGTAGGGGGGGTGCTATGACTTACATTTTGGATTCAGTTCACACAGTATGTATTTCCTGAGTCAGTAATATTACCTGCAATAACCAAATTTGGTTTTCATTTTAAGACTGAGATTATGAAAAAAAAAATCCTGTTGTAATTTTCACTCCAAATCACATAGTCCCTAGTAAAGTTGGAGGGAAATGAGCCCATAAACTTTGAAACTCATTTTCATGTTCACTGAAAAATTGATATATTTTCTTGTAGCTTTGAAATAAGTATAGAAAAAACTTGGTGCTTATTGCATGACCTGAAATTAGATTAATTTTGGAAAGTTTTATTACAAAAATTTATGCATTGCTATTTACAATATAATTGCTAAAATTCCTGAGAATAACAAATTGCATTTTACAAGATTTTTTGAAAAGGCAATGACATCACCAGAACTCTGCATTAGGCACAGCATCACTACAGTTTGTATGCATCAATAGGTATTGAAATAAGGTCTCTTCAGTTCACACAGAATGCAGATGCATCACTTTCTCATGGCATTCTTGATTTAAAAATTCATACCATCGTGTGTGTACACTACATCCTTGCTTATGAACAACCTTATTTACTCAGTGCTTAGCAATTTTTTCTGGTTTTGTTGCACAAAGGCCAGGCATCTTGGATTATAGCACAATTTGTCTTCAAATGAGAAGGAAGACCTCCTACAGGAGGAAGAGATCTTAATCTCAGATAATGTTATTGCAAATACTAGATATAGAGATACAGTTATTATATTCATATGCAATCTAATGAAAGTAATCTAAACAACACAGAAACAGGACCCGGTACGTTGTTCAAAAGGAATGCTTTGACCTTTTCCCAGTACAACTGAAAAGAGTCATTGAAACTAGAACACTATATTTTCTGACAAAAATATCAATGCAATTTAAAAATTTGTATCAGAAGTACTTTGACCAGCTCTCATCCCTGTCTGCATTCTACCACAATGCCATTTGCTATTAAAGTCACTAACATGCAGGAAAATATGAAATGTGACTATTACTGAAAAGAAATCTTGTGACTGTATTCTTTCTCTTGGCTTCCATGGGTGTTTCTTTATTATCTACTCCTTTTTGACAGTATTATATAATTTCATGGTGGAAAAATGTTCCCATCTCATGTACATAATCCCTTCCCAGCATTGGCCGCCAATTGCAATCACAGAATTCTGGGGAAATCCAGGTAATTCTTTCCTCTCCTTGCATAGCAAAGCTAACATCAGCTTGTCATGATCCACCTCTCCTCTATTTTTGGCAATTTTAAAATTAATCTTTATGGTAGATCAAAAATATCAAGGGAGCAGCCAAGTATCATGACAGCTGAAAACTATCCAAAGACCACAACTAATTTCTATTAATAATGGTTAAAAGACCCTTTGGAAATATTTACATTGATTTTTTAAGAAAACTATATATTGCATCCGAGTTTCTCTGTGTTCTAAGCATAATAAGGCAATTTCAAACAGGAAAAGGTGATAAAATAATAAATTAAAACATGCATAGTTACTTTTATACATAAAAACCTCAAACCAACGAACCCCAAAAAAACCCAAACCTTGAGTGTTTCACTAGATGGTCAAACAGTATATGTAATTTTAACACTGCAATCATATCCCTCCATGAAAGGGCCAGCCACGGCACACCAGTTTCACCTACCAGGTGGAACAAATGCCAGATGTAATGAAAAACAAAAGTTAGCACAAAAGTCCTAACTTACTAGCTGAAACAGTTTTGTTATGCCTTATTAAACAAAAAACATGTTAGCCATGTTTCAGTATTTGTTAATCCTGGGTTTATCCAAAACATGTCAGTGTTAACATGGAAACAAAAGTAACCTCCTTGACATAACACTTCATGTTACTGTGTGAAAAATAGGAGGCCCTTTTTGAGCTGCTGACAAAGTCTCTGCCATTAAGAATGGCAGAAGTGAAAGAAACTTAGAGCTTCCTCTTTCTGGAAACTGAAAGAGTGTCTTAACTGAAAACAGCATCTTTTGTAATTCAAATGTTTCTACCACATGCTCCAAATTTCTTTCACCAGGAAGAAGCATATCCTGCCATCAGAGCCTTAAAAATATCAGCATCAGAGTAATTTTTGAGTCAAAACTATGTGACAGGTTGAATACATATTTGATTAATTACTTGTATTTATATTTTTTGTTACATTTTATTTGAATAGGTTTTTTAACATCTGCCTTTGTATTTTGGATGCCTTATTAGTTTGTCTGTTGGGGATACAAACATAAAATATGGATTTCCATGCTAGATTATTTATTTTACTTAAAGAAAACAAGAATCAAATAGTAAAGAGACAATACATGAAGGATCGATATATTGCTTTCAGTGGATCCGTTCTGATTTGCCTGAAGTCTCTGTGGAAAAGAAAGGATGGTTACTTGCTAGCAAGTGGATATTCTTCAAGACTTTTTGTCCATATGCACAGTCACACTGTACAGATTAATATTCCCATACACTGAAGCCAGAGAACTTCAGCTGCAGCTAAACTTCCTACATGCCATGAATACTGTAAAAAGACACAGTACAACAGCCCACTATCAAATCCTCTTATCATATTATAAAGAATAATATACAGCAAAAGCAAGAGAGATTAGGAGCAGAAAGAAGAGATGAAGTGTGAATATGCATGCTGGCAACATGTCTCAAAAAACATCCCAAAACTGCTTTCATTTTTAGTGACTGTATATTGCCAGGATAATGCTGTTAATTGAGACCCGGAGGATCTGAGTCTAATCTGATGGATATGCCCAGGAAAAAACACATTTCAGTTTCTCCTGCTTCTTTTCTTTTGTGGGTGAATTAAAAAAAAAAAATAAATACATTTTCCATATATAGAATCATAGAATATCCTGAGTTGGAAGGGACCCACAAGGATCATTGATTCCAACTCCTGTCCATGCACAGGACAACCCCGAAATTCACACCATGTGTCTGAGGGCGTTGTCCAAGTGCTTCTTGAATATCTTTAGGCTTGGTGTTGTGACTGCCTTCCTGGGGAGCC
>VZTV01070607.1:0-10699 GCA_013400875.1 Anhinga rufa | reverse complement strand
TAATTAATTACTAGTATTTTGCCTTGCAGTTGAAGTGATTACAAGTGTGTAATTTAGCTTCAGGCAGCTTTTAGCCAAAATGTAATTTAATATCCAGCTGTTTTTCCCCCCGCCTCCCTCAAGCACCAGAAGACATCTAGCTTTCCAGACTCATCTTGTGAAGCCAATAGCCATGGTGTCAGCAGATTGAAGCTCAAACACAAGTACTGGGGTCCCAGTCCCTATACCAGGATTTTCTGCACTTCTTGACTTGTAGATCACTACAGTTTTACCAAGAAAGTGTTGAAAACCCTTTGCCCAGGAATGTTTCGTTTTAAGTGCAATCTCCGTCTAAATGGACCTTCCCTTTCTTGTCCTTTGTGTTCTGAGGCTAGAAAGATTCAAGTCAGTTTGTTCTGTTGTCAACTACAGCTCTGCGGCAGTCTGAAAAAGCAGAGCCCAAACTCCTATCTGGAGTGCAACCACTAATGAGAGGGGAAAATGCATAATCTGTCTCTCTTCAGATATCTGTCACTGCAGAAAGCATTCATAAGTTTGCTTGTGATTCAGTAGGTGATACATTTTCCCTGGAGTCAGCACTGAACCTCCTGTACGTTGTGTCAGGCAGTGCTTAACTGCCTTTTTTTGATGAAGCATAAAAATGAGACTTTGCCTTTAGAACCTTAATGAGCGCTGAAATTAATGTTGTAGCTGGTACAACATCATGTCTTGCCTCCCTGGAGCGCAGCTCAAGGAGGGTAGAAGGCGTCTGAGATTGTATGCTGTCCCTGTGTGAGCAGATGGGCAGCTATGGGGTCACGGAATTCACAAGCTCTCCCTAACAGTCCCTCCACTTCTGCACCCTCACAGACTATGTGTGCTGTTCATAAAGCCTACCAAGCGTAAGCTCTGGGATGATTCAGAGCAGGAGACTAGTTTAGGTATTCCCAGGGGAACCTCTCTTTCTTCATTACAGAGAGGATGGAGGAATACAAGCTTTCTGGATCCTGCACAGAGAAGAGAGGTGACTTGTCTTATTAATATCTCAAATGGATGAATTAATATCTTTTTCATTCATAATTCCCACTGAATTTAGTAGAACTGTGTTGTTCATGTTGGATGTTTAGCCCTTATATGTACAGCTGGCATAATAGGAAAATGGTAACTTTGCTACTTGTGTTTTATATTTAAGTACACCAGATCTTATCATTATAAGGTTCATGTACCCATCAGAATGTCTGAGCCTTTGGCAGGTAAATGTGTTACTTATTAGAAATAGTGGCAAAATATCTTTCAAAAGAAAATAGTGCATGATGTACAAATGTGTTGCAAATTCTGGTAATCTAAAATATAGGCATTTTGGAAGATGAAAAGCTTTCTGTAAGTGCGAAGTATTAGAATAGGCTTTTTCTTCTTACTGTAAAACTTCACTAGATGTCAGTGTGGAAAGTATTTTTATATAAATGCTATGTGAACTGTAGAATGAGAAATGTTAATTCCTTTAACACATGCAGCATTAGGATGGCACTTACTAGAATTTGGTAGTTGGGGGGTTTCTCAATACATAATTTATTTGCAGAACACAGTTTTGGGACAATCAAAGCAATTTTGATAAGTTCACACTGAATTATTGTTCCTGTTCAAATAGACATAAAAAGGTGAAAATTTGTTTCAGAAACTTGCAGAAAGTTTAGAGATTTGTAATAAAAATCAAAATGTAATTTTAAAACATAATTAAAACGATTTTTAGGGTTAAAAAACAGCAGACTTTTGGGGTTTGTTTTATATTGTTGATTATTTTGAGGTAGCAAAACTTAATATATATTTTTTTGCTCTTGGTTTGTGAAAGCTGGACTTTTTTGTATGAGGGCAGCAAGTATATTTTCACGTGGCTCAAGACAGGGCTTAGGCGTTAATTTATGCATTTAGAAAAGAAAAAATGCATATGTAATTATATATGTTTAGGTTTGATTAAGGAAAGCATTCCTAATCTGTAAGTGTGCTTGTGCATTCTTTTAACTTTATTATGTGTTTATATGACATTTGAAGAACCAGACTATTTCTGTTCCTACATGAGAAGGTTGGTTGGTTGGTTGGGGTTTTTTTGGGTTTGGGCTTTTGGAGGGTGGGGTGGGTGGGGTGTTGTTGTTTTATTGAAGCTTCAGTGCTTTTATTGAAGCTTTAAGGTTTGTTCTCCTATGAGATAGTTAGACTTTTCCCTCTAAATGAATTCCCTTGTGTTTCTGAACTGATACACCAAGCGAAAGATAGCGGTTTAGATATTGTGTGGTGCCTTTGGTTTTGCTATATTGTTAAAGTAAGCTGCTACTAGGACTAGTTTACTAGGACGAGCCTAACTGAACAGTCAATGAACACCTGAACACAGGTATTTCTGCTGAAGTACAGAACTAAAGAGGACACCCTTTCCAATCCTGTTCTGACCGCTAGTAAAGCAATTAAAAGATTAAGATGAGAGGAACAAAAACTGCTTGCGTGCTAACTTCAACTGCCAGTTCACGATTTCTCTCTTGAAGTTACTTGCTTTTAACAGAAACTTAAGTGACCTTTCTGTTTTCTGGAGCTACGACAAAGAGGTTGATTCTGTCCAGAATTAGGATATGACTAAGGAAGTGATAAGGAAAAGCTTGAACTGTATGTGCGCTATTTTCCAGCTTTCACTTGCGTAGTAGGCACATAGCCATTCAAAATCAATCTTTTAAAACTATGATGAAAAATGTTGACTCTGCAGGAGTTGCATCCAAAAATTGTATTTTGTCTTTATTATTTCTAGCTATTAAGTATCTTCCATTTAGAGGCAAAAAGGGTGGTTTTTTTCCCCTAAATACTGGCGTCACAATCTCACACTCTGTGAGTTATATACCTTACATATACCTTAGGTATGCTTTCACTAGCATGCTCATTACTCTCAGAAAGCTGGCGCACATGGAACCAATTAACCCTGTAATTTGGATATAACAAATCATTCTTCAGTAAATATTCGAGAACTCTTATTAAAGTTTTGTATTTGTGCAGGTTTTATTCAAAGTAAAAGCTTTTGCTTTTCCCAGTAAAGATCACATGATTCTGAATGCAGGAGTTCAACATTTTTCATATTAGAGTTGGACTTCCCTTTTGCATACATTGGTTAATGTTGTACTAATGGTGACTAAATAACGTGGTGATGGGTTAACTGAAATATGCAGAAACCGCCTTTGAAAATGTGTCAAATAGATACATTAACAGCCGATGCATTTTAAGGAATTTTGAGAGGTTTATTAAACATTGCAAAGAGCTCGCATGTAAGTTAGGGGATGATGAAACCGATATTTAAGAACTTAAAATCTTTTAGTAGATTTCATTAATTTTTCATAAATTATACCCACAGTTTGAGGAGAAGAAAAGGAATTATTTAAGCACAGCTTTATGTAACATTTCTTTTTTTCTGAACTGATACCTTAAGGGTGTTTAGTTTATGTCCTGTACTTCATGAAGTTTAAGTGGCTGTAGCAGGACAGGAATAGCATAGTAAAGAGGCTTTACAAAGGCACCTTGAGAAATTGTCTTTTAATGTTTTTAAAATAGGCATCTTATTCTTCTTGCTGTTTTCTCCGTCAGTGTTTTGTGATGGCTGGCTCAGCAAATTCTACAGCTCTTGTTCCAGGCTAAGAATCTTTTTTTTTGTGAGCAGTGGTCCACATTTTGGCGCACAGGAAAGAACGTGTTATTGCCTTATTTTTCACCCCTTTCTGTAATGATAAATAAATGCATTAAATCCTCTGATAGTAAATCAGGCTGAACCACTCTTGCCTTTCTTGCATAGTTTACACAATGGATCTTCAGGATGTTCTATCCAATTCACCTGGGAGGTCTTACACTTTTGTTTCTTGTTTGGAAGAAAGTAAAATGGAAATTTGGGAAAAACTGCACAGAATACTTAGCAAGTTCCTCCCTTCGTACTCTTGGGTTGCAGGGAAACCAAGATGTAGTAAAGCCCAAGAATGCCACCTTTGAGATCCTGTTTTGCAGAGCTCTGCCATTGTGATTTTAAGGTGAGAGGTCTGGTTGGGTCTATACTTTGCTCTGGTTCATCTTTCTGCATGCAGCAAAATTTGCTTTTCCTTGCAGGGACCTTTCAAAAACACCAAGGGTCTTGCTGTTAGTTCCAGAGATGTGGGGTTTTTTCTCTACTGGAATATTTTATTTCATAGCAGAAGGAACAGTTTTTGCACTGAATTTTACTGAGAGATGAAATTTATGCCAGCATACTCAGAGCCAAGATTTAAGGCACTAATTTATGTTTTATAAATCAAATAAATAAATGTGCACCTGCAAATCAAGCTGGATGCAAAAGCATGCAAATCATTGATTAAATGCTTGAGTGTGTTCTTCTCCGAACTGAAAGCTGTAGAACCCTTGTTAGTTTTGATGACCTTATATATGAGAAATCCAGATATGCTTAAGTGCTTGCTGAAGTACGGGATGGTTTGGTCATTATATTAGCCTTTAACTTAATAATAATTATTAAGTTTATTATTAAGTTAATTATTATTAAGTTTATTATTATTAAGTTGCATTTCCCATGGCATTATCATATGAAAAGGTATGGTCCAGAGTTTGAGATTGTAGGTCTTTTTTGGATCCATCTGGAAGCAAGTAGAAGATTTAGATTTTGAGAGATCACTGGTGCACCATGTACCGTAACTCTGGGAACTGCTGCTGTAATAAGATTTTTATATTGCTCCTTTGGAAATGTCTGCATTGATTTCTGTCAGAGGCTGGATGAAATATTTTTTGTTTAACTGTCTGTTCTATGCAGATGTTAGGAAAGAGTCAAAGGACACAAAGCCAGGTTTTTCATCTAGCTTCAGCTGTCTCCCCAGTATTGAGAATTATTCCTATCCAAGCATATGCAGTAGCCTTACCTAAGTGTTTTTCATGTATTAAGTGTTCTTAGTAATGTAGTTAAAGGATGTTGTGAATGAAGTTGCACGAAATGCTGTGTTTTGCCTTGCCCTTCTCTGTTACCAAAGACTGTATGCCAAAGAGTTTGGCATAAGTACAACCTTTCTTGTACTTGACAACCTTTACAAGCTTTGTTCCTTTAATTCCTTAAGTAGAACAGCACTCAGCTTGGCTGTAGTTTACACTGCATTTCCTGAGTTCTGGGATTTATCCTTTCTTGTCTACAGCTTCTCACTCTGCTCATAAACCACAATTTGGAATAGTTATGACACAGCCTTTTGTAACAATTTATGGGGTCTTTTCTTCTCAAGCAAGATTAAAGTTGACTGATCCATGCAAGATTGCTGATTTTCCATGTAGAGGAGTTAGGCATATGATAAATGTTTTCAAAGAAGATATTCTATTGGGAGAGCCAGAACTGGTGGTTCTGGTTTATTCTAAGTTTAAAAAATGGGTGGGGAGAACAAAATGAAGAATTTTGTATAAGCAGTCATTTTGTGGACTCTCTGTGTTGTGGATACTGCAGGAGAATTGTGTCCCATCTATTTATGCTGGTGTGAGCAGATGAAAAAAAAAAGCTTAATTCATGTTCATTACATTCAAGCCATCATCCTTCCCCATTTCCAAATAAAAGCTGAAATCTTTCTCAGTGGGGTGTTATTTTGTGGAGTATGGGGTAGGAAAGGATACTCGTGTTTTAGTAAAAATAACTAACTAGTTTTAGGGTAGAAACATCTTCTACCACCTTCTGGAAATGCTTGCTAGAGGGAAAGTTTTGTAAGACTTTGGCATACAAATATTTGGTCAGTACTTGCCAGACACAAGTATACAATTTACTGCACTGACTTATGTGAGAGGAGACTGTTAAAAGCACAGTCCTCTTCTCATGACATGGTTGTCTCCTGACAGTTTCCTTGTGTAGTAACTGAACCCTTAATTTTAGAAGATGTAATATATTCGAGAGTTGGTTTGCACTAAAACCCAGGGCCACAAATAGTAAGTGGACAAATAAATAATAATGGTTATAGCTGAGAGAGAGACTGCTTGTGAAAGCCGGCTGTTTAAATTACAGATCCAGGCATTACGTGTATTGCGGACTAGAATGGTACCCTGAAAATTAGAACTTGAATTAACTTGCTCCTCTTCTCTGAACGCTGGACAGGAGTGACACTGCTAATCTGCTTTGTATTCCTGTGTGGCATAGCATCACAGAACGGTTTGGGTTGGAAGGCACCTTCAGAGCCCACCCAGTCCAACCCCCCTGCAGTGAGCAGGGACAGCCCCAACCAGACCAGGTTGCTCAGAGCCCCGTCCAGCCTGGCCTTGGATGTCTCCAGGGATGGGGCATCGACCACCTCTCTGGGCAACCTGGGCCAGGGTCGCACCACCCTCATTGTAAACAAGTGTCCTCCTTATATCCAGTCTAAACCCACCCTCCTTTAGTTTAAACCCATTACCCCTCGTCCCGTCACAACAGGCCCTACTGAAAAGTCTGTCCCCATCTTTAAGCACTGGCAGGCCGCAATAAGGTCTCCCCGCAGCCTTCTCTTCTCCAGGCTGAACACCCCCAGCTCTCTCAGCCTGTCCTCATAGGAGAGGTGCTCCAGCCCTCTGAGCATCAAAAGGGGATAGTGATGGTGTTCTTTGCGTTCCTTTGTGGAAGAGCTAGCCTTTCCACATCCTGGAGGTAAAGTTAGTGACATTCACAAATTTCACAGTCGCTCTCTGTCTGTATTATTTGCTTCTGAACTGAAATGAACTGTGGTCACTGAAGATGAGTGCAAAATTGTTGGCTAGAGAACTTTTTTAGTAGCAGCACATTTAGGTTTATAACTGTACCAGAAATATTTGTGTCACAAATGAAAATTCCCCTTTACGGAAGTGAGTGTAGAGAGGCCAACAGTTTATCACGGTGCACTGCAGGAGTCCCTGGTTTGGTAGGGGCTGCAAGCACCAGATATTCCTGCTTTGCTCTGAAGTGGTGCCCCTTGTCTGCACCCCAGGGTGCACCTTTTTTCCTACCTAGAAATTCTGTCCAGGTTCTAATTGAAAAACTGAGAGTGGCAGCTACATTTTAAAAGGTTTTTAGGTACTTAGAGCCTCAAATAGCTGCCTATTAAGATTTCTAAGAATATTTTTGTGCTTAACTCCTATTACTTTTAGCCACCTTAGATTTTTTTTTTTGAAGTCTATATCTGTGGGAACCTTTTGAAGTAAGGGTAAATCTGAAGGAACAGTGGAGTGTGAAATGGGACAAAATTCTAATTTGAAAACTTTGTTCTTAAACCATTTTGAGATTTGTCTATATACTGCCCTTGCACTTCCAATTGATGTAGTATGAAATAAGCCTGTATAGTGCAAAATACTCTGAGAATGTTTCATTAATTTTTTGCTGCAAGTGCTACATAGGGAGAAAAAAAAAAAAAAACACAACTCCACAGCCCAGGAAAAAAATAGTAAAGCCGTGAAGAATTATATTTACAGTATTGGTTTCAAAGCCTTGCAGACAGCATCTGATAAAAGCTGTCTGAATATTTGCATCACATATTTCAGTAGTTTTTCAGTAAGAATTTAATGTGAAGTTATGCTGTAATTGTAAGTCCACACATATTTGAATTCCATGTTTAGAGACAAAGCTTGAATTTAAATGCATCTTAAAGCAGCATCTGAGATTTTTTCCTGAGAAGGAGGAGTCCCCTAGTGTAAAGGATATTCTTTTCTGTTCCTTCCTGCCTCCTAAATAACGGTGCAGAGGACACTGCCAGGCTGTTATGGCATTTGGGCTTTGTCTGCTGCCCTCATCGTATTTACTAATAGAGATTTGTATTCATAATTTAGTTGATGATTCATTTGCCATTACATAGCTGAATACTTCTAGCTCATTTGGCAGTATGTGTGTTGGCATAGCAGTCATCGTGGAAGTAAAATATATGTGTTTGTATTTGGATCTTATGGCAGATGTGTAATATAAAGGAGCTACCGCTTTGGCATGGGCACTTTTCCTGGCTCTACCCACATTTTAAGTGTTCCCTGGTTATGATCTGTGATTGTGGCTCATATTGATGTTTATATGCCTTTTCAGAATGAAAATAATACCAGTCTGTTTTCCTTTTTTTGCTCTTGTAATGTTGCAAAGATAGTGCAGCATGATACGACCACTGTGGAAACAGAACTTTATAATATATACTATGTGTACTATAATGTATACTATAATATACTTTTTCTCAACTGCCATATTGTTTCTGCAAACAATTTGTAACCTGTCTCCATTTGGCAACTGAAAAGCAGGGGTTTGCAACCAAGGCTTTAAAAAGTGCAGATGACTCAATTTCTGTGCAGAGTCAAGTACATTTAAATTATTCTACGTGGGTAGAAAGTAGTATGTAGGGAACAAAAAAGTAAAGATAAGAGGAAATACATAGTTGCTCCTTTTATTTTGGTGTGTGGAATTTCGAGCAAAATAACATGACGTCCTTCATGTGCCTGTATGTTAACTATTAAAGAGCTTGCCAAGATGTGTGTATAGTTTGCCCTCAAAACAGGGTTAACTGATCTTTTTTGTTAATTTGCTGAATAAAATTCTTACTTCTAAGGAAGAAGCAGATTCTCTTAATTTCTCATTTACAGGATAACTTCTTGAGAAATTTCAACTAGCCTCCTCCATTTCTGCATTTTTGTCAATATTAAAGCTACAGCATCAAACAGTTAGGAGTATTGGGATGCTGTGTCTCAGCTGTAGCTAGTCTCCCTTTGTGCAGGCAGAGGAGAATGAATACCCAAGGAAGTCTGAGGACAGAAGGGCCTGGAAGGGAGGAGAAGCAGCAGTAAGTTCACTGCTTGTTTCCCTTTACCTTACACAAATGTGGCCATGCAAACACCACACATTTAAAAAAAAAAACAAAAAACAACACTAAAAATTGCTAAAGGAAAACTTGATAATGGGGAATATTGAGTTGTCTTTGTAAGTTAAATTCAGGCTGTGGTTAATTCAGTAAAAATGCTGCCCCACCCATATCTTTGGTGCCTTATTATTAAATGAAGGGAAAACGTAGGAGGAAATAAAACTCTTGCTGCTTTACTTGCTGGATTATTTATTTCCCCTTGTCTATACCTGTATTGCGAGAACACCAAGAGTAATAAATAGTGTTTGCATTTAGTTCTGAATACAGTGAGGTCCATGATCACTCCTTACCTCTGTGAAAGCAAGCTCCAAAGCCTGTCTGGCTGCCCAAAGAGTTCATGCTTCTGCACGTGTGATGGATGGGTTTGTTATTCTAATGAAGGATGGCTGTTGTTGGAGGTCGTGGTCACAGAAGGAGAGATGCAATCCATCTCTAATGAGGGGCAGTTCTGTGGAGGCCTTGAATGCCAAGGCAGAGATGTAGCATTTCATTTTTATTTGATGTAGAGGGCCAGCGCAGAGACAGTACCTTGTTTTACAAGTTTGGGGGTTTTTTATTACAAAGAAAGTGGGAGCTGTATCATGTACAAACTTCAACCATTTTAGATGTTTTGGCTTAGTTCCCAAGTGTAATGAGTCTGGAGGTTGCAAATGCATGTATTTCTATGGCCAGATCTCTGATCAGATAGGGAAATCAAACCTCTGGCCATGCACAGATGGTGTTAGACTCGCCTGCCTGAGCATCCTTAGGAACTGAGGTCTCACATGCTGCATACTAACTAACAGGCAGTGTCTGTAATCAAGGGGAACATTATGACCTAGGGAAATTCCTCAGAGCAATTCCCATCAATACAGATTGTAGGTGTGTATTTTAAGTACCTCTGAGGATCAGGAGCTTCTGTTGGGGCAGAATCTGAAGGTAGATCTTCTCATCATCCAGGCAAATTCGATATCTTGTGTTCCCTCCTTTTTCTTTTCTAGACTGCTTGCAGATGTTTGAGGTCGGTTGTGACAAGGGTAACCGAGCCCTTTTCATTCAGATCAAGAAGCAGCAAATTAAGAATAACAACTTTTCTTCACTGAACTAGTCATAGTTGGACTACTGTACGATGGATGTAGAACTAAACATCTCCTTACACATAAATGTCTCCTTACACATCTGGTTTGTTTAACACTGGTTGTATTTAAGGTCTAAAAATTAGAATGTTTTCTCATGGTAGATTTATTTGATATTTTAATTGATTACCCTCAAGACTGTGTCTGAATACTGTGTATGTGGCTGATGTCTGAGGAGAACATAAAATGCTTTCTCTAAGCACGAAGAACTCTTAATTCTTTCCCTTTTGCTTCTACTCTTAGGGCTGTGGGAGACAGATGTTACTTAGCAAAGGGAGGGATGAACATAACTTCTGGGTTCAGAAGAAGTTAAAACATGGAACACATCTGCTGTGGTTCACTGGCATTTCTGTTCTTAGATTTGTTCTTTGAACAAACTTCTCTGAAAGGTGGCAGGAGTCACCAGCATTGTTGGTACAGAATCAAAACTAGGAAAATGCTGTGTGTTTTGTTGTGCTTTAACCCCACTAAGCACCGCGCAGCCACTTGCTCACTCCCCTGCGCTGGGACAGGGGATAGAATCAGAAGGGTAAAAGTGAGAAAACTCATGGGTTGAGATAAAGACGGTTTAACAGGTAAAGCAAAAGCTGCGCATGCAAGCGAAGCAAAACAAGGAATTCCTTCACTCCTTCCCATGGGCAGGCAGGTGTTCAGCCATCCCCAGGAAAGCAGGGCTCCATTATGCGTAATGTTACTGGGATCGCCATCACCCCGAACATCCCCCGCTTCCTCCTTCTTCCC
>VZTV01070594.1:348-12202 GCA_013400875.1 Anhinga rufa | reverse complement strand
ATGTTTTTGGTTGATGATGAAAACAAACATTTGAAGATCTATTCTTTCTGGCTGATGCTCAGAATGCTTTTTATTATTGAAATGCATATATGAATTCAAACAAGAGATTCAAAGTATGTCTTAGTCTAACTCTAAATCCTACGTAACAGAAATATTTACTTTTTATTTTATGAAATTTACAAAACAAAACATCCTTTCTACACTGTACTGAAAGTCTGCCTAGCAATAAGCATGTACCAACATGTTAACCTATTATAAGCAGAGACCAAATCAATGTAAGCAGAATCATCAGCAGAGTGGTGAAATAAATGTGTAAAACCTTCCTTTCATATTTTCTAGGGTTCTGCTGCTGCCACAGCCAATAAACTTTCCAGTTAATTCTCTAGTAGGCAGGAATCTACTGAGCAGAGCAAAAGGGAAGCCTCCTGATGAGCTTGATCAGGTCCAACTGAAAACTCTTCTCTGGTGTATTTCGTTCCACTGATCTGGATGAATGCTTGTGTCAGCAAGGTTCTGTCAGTCACCCAGGCCACGTACTTTATGCTGTTTACCTGAAAGCCCTTAGCTCCTACACTTTGTTATTCTGTCCTTGGCCAGAGGACTGTTATTTGGATAATGACAAAATCAATCAAGTTGATATTGCTCTGTACCCTTTTGAGAATCCTGCAGAAGAGCAGGTTCCTGTCCTTTGGGTATGCACTTTCTGGTGCTGCTTCTGAAGTCTTGGAATGAAACAAGAATAAATGCCAAATCAAGTCTTGCTGACAGACCACAAGGAGGAGTTTTGGCATTCAACAGCCTAAGAGGGCTACTGTAGCATTTCTTAAGTTTTGTAAATCTCAGATTGAGTAGAAATCACATATCAGTTCCTTTAGAAGTCTTGGTCTTTGTTGCTTATGCAGTTAATGATAATCAGGGAAATGAAACCACATTAAGTATCCTGGTTTAACTCAGCTACCAAAGTTTTCACTCTGGCAGTTATTAAGCTGTGTGACATCATCAGAGTTCTAAAAATGTACTGCTTTAAAGTACCTCTAGCCATTACAACAATAGCATTACCAACTCATAAGCAGTTCTTGTGTGGACTTATATTTTCACAGAGATTGCAGGCATTATGAGATATGAGGGAGGAATGCTGACATTGCATTAACCTTGGCACAGATAGCTTAAGTATTCTTAATTGTTGTACACATGAGGCCAGGCTGTTAAAGAAGCAGGTTCTATCAATCTCAGTTCAAGATCTGTTCTGTCCTTGCTTTAGTTAAGTCTTTCTCCTAGATCTGATGTTGTTGTACCAGCAATTTTTATTTTTACTGTTCAATGACTAAAATGCATGTGCACTGTCACAGCTGTTTCTTGCTGTGCAGAATATGGCTATACTTAGAGGTGTGTGCATAGTTCATCTTCCAATTGTTCAAGTGATTCTTGGCTTTACTTACTGACTTCAGGTCAAGGAGGCTCAAAATATGGTGCAAGGAAAAATTAAGTCTTAATGTACACACTCCATGAATTTTCTTTTTTTCTATCAAATCTACAGAGAAAGATTTGTTCAAAAGGGTAATTTTCTTGTCATTTTTATATAGCCTTCCCATCAACTGTTTTTTCTCTTTGATTCCAGTCCCACTTGGTGGAATTTTAGTTGATGCAATGTCTTCCATTGCATCAATTGCAATGGAATGGAAGGTTGTTGATTTTTGTTTTGTTTTGTTTGAGTACATATTTTCTGCATTCCCCAGAAACAGTGTAAGTCAGGCTGGTTTTCAGCTTCTTCACCTGTCTTTTATCATCTTGTGATTTGTTGGACTTCATGAAGAATGCAAAGGGTTAAATACTCTGTTTGGCAAAATCAGTCATTTGACTGAAGAGTTCTTTGTACTAAGAAAGCACTGGAAATCAGTCCATGTCCTTCTCTGCATGTGTCATAATATGGCTCTTACTGTGCAGATAAGGCAGCCAGGATAACAATAGTGACTACAGTCTGTTCTTGTTTGATGAGAACAGTGCAGATGTTCCCCATCAGAAATGAAAAGGTCAAAGAAAGCAACTGAATATTGCCTTAAAAGAGACACACTCAGGCATTAGTATTTTTCACTTGAATTGTTTTGTGACAATGAAAAAGGGAGTGAATGAGTTAACAGATGAGTTCAGCTTTTTTTTTTTTACCATTTGTAAAGCTTTCAAAGCATTTAGTAGAACCTAATTTACAACCTTACAAAAAGTACATGTTGGTTAAGAAATACACATCAGCAACAACAGCCTATAAGAAGACAATGGAAAAAGAATCTACCAGTTTGTGCATGACACCTGCCCTTAGACACTTACTGGGGCAGAAAGATGCAAATCGAGGTATATTGTCCCTATCTTGCATCCTAGGCATTTTTACTCCCTTCAGTACTGATGAAGCCAAACATGATGGCTAATCAAATCTGTGAATTCAGGATTCTCGTTTTATTAAAACATTGTTCAAATTTAACAAAATTGTTATGGAATTCTTTGGCATGATTTCTAACAAGTTTTTGCTCCATGGATGAAAGTCATTGCTTTCACCAGCTTGCTGTTAAAACAAGGATATTCATCTGCTTTCAGAAGTCACCCACCATAACTTAACAGTGAAAATCACCAAAATTAGATTGCTAAGTAACAGTGTGCATATTTTGGATAGGTCCATACGTCCATATACAGAAAGGTGTTTTACAAAGACATTCCATTACCTCCATTACATGGAACTGGTCAAAACCTAGAGAATCACAATTCAGGAAGTAATAATGTAACTGTTCCATAGTTTCTTCTATCAGCAAGGAGCTTATCAGTAAGAAATGATGGAAAAGGAGAACAGTCATATTCTGTCACAGGATGATGATGAGCCATGTACATATTTTAACTGTGGAAAAGCTAAATGGTAGGATGTGTCAATGAAAGTATTTCTAACAGAGATTGGCAGCCCTTCAAAAAGGCACTGACAAAGCCTCAACTGCAAGATGGTGAACCGCTCTAGTCATATGCCAAGAGGAAATATGGGTTCTACTAGGACAGGTACTGGAAAGGACACACAGGTGAACAGGAGACAAGAGGAGACCTCAGAGCTTGA
This sequence comes from Anhinga rufa, assembly GCA_013400875.1. Classification (NCBI taxonomy): domain Eukaryota; kingdom Metazoa; phylum Chordata; class Aves; order Suliformes; family Anhingidae; genus Anhinga; species Anhinga rufa. The sequence continues at coordinate 9,114 of VZTV01070594.1, read as the reverse complement.
TTCCACTATATAGGAAAAATGGCTGAACGGGGACACAAAGGCATTTTAAAATTCTATCAGTGAAACAAGGACAGAACAAAAGGATATAAACTGGCCATGTAAACAATTAGTCTAGAAAAGAGAAGGGTTTCCATATGTGGGAATAGTGAAATTCTGAGCACCAGCACTTCTATCTGCCTTCTTCTTGGGGCTTTGACAAATGTATATGAAGGATAGCATAACATAACTCTGATTGTAAGCAACAGGATGCAGAACTCCATCCCAGTGCTATGTTGTCAGGTTTTGCAATGAGTACTTGCAGCATATCCTGATGAAAATCTATAAGATTCTAATTTTACTAGGATTTATCAAAAGAGCATTTCATCCATTTGGTGATTATGTGCAAGTAACCAAATTCTCCTTCATTATAAAATGGAAACTGCTGATATTCATAGTAACAAATTCAACACACACATACGCCCCCCACCTCCAAAAATACTCCACTTTAGAATGAAGCAGAATTTGTTTTTTATTTATTTAGGCATTTTATTTGAATAAGCAAAACCTCCTATTTTTTTCTGAATTGCCTTCTAGCCAACATGATTCACTGGTGATTCATCACTTCAACAGTTGTTGACAGACTTCTGCAGAGTCACGGCGGGATACAATCTCATCTTAAAACGTGGAAGTGGGGGAAAGAAGATTGACAAACTGGGGTAAATTTTTTTGCAGGAAGGAAGTCTGGGCAGAAAGGATACTTTGGAAAACTTTACAGTCATCTACAAAAATAAATCTCAAATATAGAAAGTGAGCAAATATTTGCACCTCAGTGATGTGTGTGTGTCACATTGAGAAATCTCTATTTTCAGGATGGAAGAGCAAGAAGGTTCACATAATTACTTTCTCTGTGTACACTAAATGAAAATTTTGAAAAAAACACCTCTGCCCTGAATCAGATTTTGACTATAGTCAGAACTACTGTATGTGACCTAGAACCGCATGTGAAGTGACAATCAGAGTTAATTCAAGCTTATATGCTATTTCATGACTAATAAAATTCTTGTTCACTTTACTAGTACCTAGATGGGATATTTTGTGCTTAAGCAATGTAAGATAGCTACAAGTAAGATAACTACAAGGACTCAGCAGGGGTCTATATTTATATCACTGCCTTTTAAATCCTCCCATCCCAGCAATTGTAAAAGGCGATTTTTACTGTGCTATAATAGCACTTAAAATTAAGGGCAGTATATATGTTGCTAGATGCAACAGCATTAATACCCTTGGAAATAATCTGATTGACTAAGTCTATTATGTAAATGTAATAGTATATTTAATTTATCAGAACCTATGCCTATTGAAATACTTAGCCATATTAATACAATATTACAAAGTAAGATAAAAAAATTAAAAGAGAAATCTGATTTTCTTAAAAAATTTTATTTTGACAACATAGTACTGAATTATTGTGTTCATATAATTATATGAAGGGAAGTCCAAATAAATATTACTCTAATGCTTCCATTTAAAGCCAGATTATTTAATTGGATTCCATAAAGGAATATACTTCCTGTAATACTTAATAAGAATGCAGCTATTAATTTGGATGCAAATGGACCATAGTGATATGATATGAAATAATAACCTTCAAATGCAAATAAAAAAATCACAGAATCACAGAACGGTAGGGGTTGGAAAGGACCTCGAGAGATCATATCATCCAACCCCCCTGCATGAGGAGGCACACCTAGAGCAGGGGGCACAGGACCACATCCATGCCAGTTTTGAATGTCTCCAGGGAAGGAGACTCCACAGCCTCTCTGGGCAGCCTGTTCCACTGCTCTGTCACCCGCACAGGAAACAAGTTTCTTCTCATATTTAAGTGGAACTTCCTGTGTTCCAACTTGTGCCTGTTGCCCCTTGTCCTGTCATTGGGCACCACTGAGAAGAGTCCGGTCCCATCCTCTTGACACCCACCCTTCAGATAATTATAAACATTGATAAGATCCTCCCTCAGTCTTCTTTCCTCCAGGCTGAACAAACCCAGGTCTCTCAGCCTTTCCTCATAAGGGAGATGCTCCAGTCCCCTGATCATCTTTGTGGCTCTCCACTGGTCTTGCTCAAGCAGCTCCCTGTCCTTCTTGAACTGGGGGGCCCAGAACTGGACACAGCACTCCAAATGCAGCCTCACCAGGGCAGAGCAGAGGGGCAGGATGACCTCCCTCGACCTGCTGGCCACACTCCTTTTAATGCAGCCCAGGATACCCTTGGCCTTCTTGGCCACGAGGGCACAGTGCTGGCTCAGGGTCACTTGCTGTCCACCAGCACTCCCAGGGCCTTCTCAGCAGAGCCGCTTTCCAGCAGGTCAGCCCCAACCTGTACTGGTGCCTGGGGTTGTTCCTCCCCAGGGGCAGGACCTTGCCCTTGCTTTTGTTGAATTTCATGAGGTTCCCCTTGGCCCAGCTCTCCAGCCTGTCCAGGTCTCGCTGGATGGCAGCATAGCCTTCTGGTGTATCAGCCACTCCTCCCAGCTTGGTGTCATCGGCGAACTTGCTGAGGCTACACTCCATCCCTTCATCCAGGTCATTGATGAATATGTTGAACAGGACTGGACACAGCACAGACCCTTGGGGGACTCCACTAGTTACGGGCCTCCAGCCAGGCTCTGCCCCATTGATGACAACTATCTGGGTTCTGTTGTTGAGCCAGTTCTCAATCCACCTCACTGTCCGCTCATCCAACCCACACTTCCTTAGCTTGTCTGTGAGGATGTTATGGGAGACAGTATCAAATGCCTTGCTGAAGTCAAGGTAAACAACATCCACTGCTCTACATTCATCGACCCAGCCAGTCACCCCATCATAAAAGGCTATCAGGTTGGTCAAGCATGATCTTCCCTTGGTGAATCCATGTTGACTGCTTCTGATAACCTTCTTCAACTCTGCATGCCTGGAGATGACCTCCAGGATGACCCACTCCATCACCTTTCCAGGATGGAGGTGAGGCTGACTGGACTGTAGCTTCCCGGGTCCTCCTCCTTGCTCTTTTTGAAGATTGGAGTGACATTTGCTTTTCCTTCAGGCACCTTTCTTGTCCTCCATGACCTTTCAAAGATGATAGAGATTGGCTCAGCAAGAACTTCCGACAGCAACTTTAGCACTCAGGGGTGCATCCCATCAGGGCCATTGATTTACGAGGATCCAGGTTGCTTAGGTGATCTCTGACCTGATCCTCCTCAACCAAGGGGAAGTCCTCATATAGTAAAACAACAGGAGAGGACGCTGCCTTGAATATCCATATTTGCACGAGAATATTTAGGTAAACCTTCTAAGACTTGGAAGCCTGACATAGCAACTCCTTACTCCTCCTCCCTTGGCCTTAACACACATGCATGTGCACAGGTGTGTATGCGCACACTGCTGTCCATGGTTTTGAAAAGAGATAGCAAAGCCAAAAAAAACCACTCATAAAACCCCATTTAGTTCTAATGAGTTAATTTTATCTAATTTTTATGGAATACCCTTCAAAACCAGTAATACTTAAGTATGCGAAGACCTCCTTATGCTTAAGAAAACATTAAGGTTCTTAGATTTAAGTCAGAGTAAGATTGACCAAACGTACCTTAAAACAGTACTAAAAGATAAGAGACATAATAATTTCCGTAATTTCCCCTTCATTAAAAAACCCACCACCACCCCCCAACATGGATTTCCTATTTCAAAGCAAAAATTCAACACACCATTCTGAGTCATACCACTGGGATCTGGCAAGCATCAAGCCATGGAAACCAGATGACATTTTAAAATTCAAACATAGCTCAGGCTCCTTAAGGAGTCTGGGTGGCTAAAGACACCTTAAACCCATTGTACCTTGGCATTTTGCCTTGCATAGCAAATATCTTAAACTCCTCCCCAGCAATTTATGAAGTCTAACTCAAGTGTGTTCATGATTTAAGATGCAGACAGGCCAGGAAACTGACTTAGAAACTTTTTATCTCACAAAAAATTCTCATTCAATTTCCCCTCAAACTTCTGGTAAGGCAGAAGTTTAAACCTTTAGAAGCTGCATCTATGAAAGTTCAAGCAGATGTAGCTTTGGGAAGAACTGCACATGTGATATTAAATTGCAGAAGAGAATATTCTTTCTTCCATTGGCCAAATGTTCTTTTCTCCTGTTTTCCCCAGTCACTTCTTCAGAGGCCATTCTCTTAGGTCTTATCTCTCACACAAAAAATTAAGGGTGAAGTTTTATCTGGAAAAACATTAACTAAGACTAAAATTTTCCTTTTTTTAATTTTTGTTTTCTCTTCCTCCTCCCCGAACTCCACAAGGGAGTAGAAGTTCAACCCCTGCAGCTCAGAGATTACGTATTGCAAGGCTTCACTGTGTAGCAGCGTCTACCCCTTTTCTTCCAATTTTGTTTGTTTGTTTTTTGAAGAAGTAGGTTACTTGCTAGTGAAAAAGCTTTTTTGATGATGCAATCTACTCATTTGTTCATAGCATTCCCATGGAGTTATTTCAATGTATAATTAATTTCTTCTTAATCTTTGACTGAAAATTACTTTAGGCAAGAATACCAGCTAAATCTCTGCTTAAAATTTACATATCTAGTCTTGGGAATAAAGCATAGCCAATTTACTTCTTTCACTACTTCTGCCTTTAGATTCATTTGCCAGCAATAGCATGGCAATGTGATAATGTGACATGGTGGTATGACAACTTAGGTAAATTTTTGGCTAAGCCAGAGACATAAACTTCAGGAAAACTGTAACCTTGACTTTTATCTTTCAAAATGCCAAAAAAAACATGTATCAAAGCTATTATAAAGATGGGGAAAAAGCTACAATAGCTTGTAGCAGTGAAGAGTCCTCTCCCCAGAGCAAGGGAAAGGAATGAATTAAATCCCAAAGGTAGAAATTATGGCCCATGAATATTTCTTTACGAAAATAATGGTTTAGAATGTCTATTATTCTTTGTCACAGACTGGAGAAAGAGATCCTGATTTCATATTTCATGACCTTTACAAGGGTCTTCAGGCACAACTACACCAACCATTGTGCAATGGCCTTCTGATCATGCCTGGTCTGCTCCCTTCCTCTAGGACCTTCCATGGGATCAGGCAAAGAGACATTTTACTGACTCAGTCTCATCTGTAGCAATGTCCTAATATTGTTATTCCACAGAAACCACAAGGATGTTGCATCACTGGAACAAATTGTTCATTAGTGTTATTTGACAAAAGGGATATAAAATGCACTAATGAAAACTGTTGCATATTGATAAATCTGAATGTAAGAAAGCATGAACTGAGTTAAAATATGATCATTTCCAAGCCCTACCTGCCACGGCACAGACCCAGCTTAGTCACATAGGAAATAATTTCCACTCCTGTGGTCATAACATGAATAGCATAAATACTTTGCTGCAAAGCCTAAGGCTTTAAGTAATACTCAGCATGAATGCCTGGGTGATAAAAAGGTATGCAAAGTGAGCAGAAAAGGGAGAGATCCTTCCATGTGGATACTCAAAAATTCTTTCAGTTGTTGGTAAAAATGGCATTTCACATTTCTAGAAGAAAAAGTGAACCAGTGCATCAGCAGAGCTGTTAACGGGGAGCTCTGTAGTGAATGGCAGCTCACTATGTCCACCAGGTGCACTGTGGTGCCACGGAGAGTACTAGCACAAGGGGCTACACACTGCTAGTCAATCCTGTCCCTGTGGGATGGTACCACTTTGTTTGCCAAGTGGTCCTCTTCAACGGCAGGGAATTACTTGTTTGATAGTACTCATGTAAGTTAAAAGCATGCAGTCATAGGAATAAAGCACTTCAAAATGTACCTTGCTCACTTCACGATTGCAGCAGAATGTTAATTATTTATGATAACATCTCAGAATGCACTAACTATAAGCAACAGAAATTGTAAAAAGAAATAAAAAATTACTTGGGAATCCTGGCTACAGCAACCTGCTGTTAAGTGTTTCCTAAGAAGAAATGAGACACTGCCATTTTTTGTGTGGATTAGCAATATGTGGATTATTGTGGGTCTGCTGTATTGTCATTTTTAAGTCATCTTATAAATTTTAATTCTTTCTAAACTAAACCACTTGGTAAACAGGTCCCAAAGAACACTTAATTAAAAAAAAATTAATCTTCAAAAATTAAATACCTTTCAAACTTTAAGTAATTAGAATCAGTTTTCCATAATGATATTAAAATATTTAATTAAGAATGTTGTTTATAAAAGAAGTAAAACCCTGATCAGCTGTATTGTTACAGTCTATTGTCTAATATAATAGATTGTAATCTTATTAATAGAAGAATATTTTATGGCAAGTGTTTCAGTAGCAGGATCAAATTAATTACTTGCATAAATCTACTACAGCCAGTGAATATAAATTGGAAAATCACACGAAGCATTCTGTGTCTTATTACAGCAAAATGATTTTACCTTGAATAAATAATTTTATTTAACACCTACAATATTCTGTAGACAAAAAGTGGGTATGCACACACTAATATTAGGTAACTGAAAACTTTTCACTTGCAATTTTGAGTTCATGAATTACAAGTGACAACTTAAAGACCAAGGACATAAAATGAACATCTTAAAATCAGATAAATTATAACAATAAATGCAATACAAGCATACCTTTTTTCCATCTTACAAAGAATTCTGCTTATACTTTGGACGTACAGAAATTGCTATTAAATATGTATACTGGTAATTCTTTCTGGAATTTGGAAAATCCTCAGTTAAAAACATAGCCCACAAGTGAACCTAGAACTTCTGTAGTTAAACATGTCATCCTGTTCTTTTCTTAGAACAGGAGTATTAATTTAAACTATCCTGCACAGGACTAATTTGCAAGCAGCTGTGTAGCAGAAAATGCCATTGTGAGCTATTCGAGGCCTGATTTAACCATCCTATTTGAAATTAATAAGGAATCAAAAAGATTCTGTTCATTTGGCTCTGCAGACTTATCAGTCACCAAAAGTAATGTCACCCTCAGCAACCTATGTTTCTACATCTTCCCTTACCATCATGTCAATAGTTCTTGCTTAGCAGGACACTGTTTGCATAGCAAAGGAGCTATATTGCAATATACGCTGAGCAAAAACATAGCAGAGACTACATAGACTTGGGGACAGCTCCAAAAAAAGTCTTCAGGCTAGTGAACACATTTTAGGTACGTGAACCTGGAACCAAACTCCTAAGTGAGGCCCATAGGCTTTCCATTCAGTGCATCAAACAAGTGCCTCAAAATGGGGTCCTGCTCAGCCCAGGACCCTGAGCAGGGAACCGCCTGAGACAGACAGTAGGACATGGTGAGGCTGGGGACACAGACAGAGGATGGTTTTGGTACCTCACCCCAGGTGGCAGGAAGGTACACCTTTTTGCTTATCTGCCCCAGCTCATGGCTGACAACTGAATGTCAGCAATTGCTCTGAGATAGCTCAGCAGGTATTACTCCTGCCTGCTGAAAGGCCATTTCTATTGCTGGATCAGAAAATCAATGGCAGACCTTCCCCCAAAGAAGCAGAAGTGTGGCCGCAGTGGTTTGATAGCCCGGTGGTTAAAATACTCTCCTGGAAGCCAAGAGAGGCAGCACTGATCTCCCATAGTCCAAACTGAAGTTAGATCCACAACTTGTTTGTTGCGATCACTGAATTTCAAGGGTGTTGCAGAGCCATTTGGGCTGGAAGGGTTCTAGGGAGATCTCTAGGTCAAGCCCATGCTCAAAGCAAGCACAACACTGAATTGAACCCCAGGTGCTCAGGCTGTGTCCAATCAGATCTCAAAAACCTCTGAGGTACTTCATTTTGTGAGGAGCCCAGTCTTCTTGTGTGTGTGTTGGCTGACCCATAAAAGTCTTCCATAAGGGGATACCTCAGGCACTATGTCAGAGGATGACTGAGTTTCTACACCATGTCTAGGCTGAGGTACAAGCTAGCTGCTCAGCTATAGAACACAACTGATAGAGAAGAGTTACATACATGTGCAGATCCACTGTTCAGAAACACTGGCGTTAGGTCATTCTGAGATTAGCAAACCTTTTGATGATTTCCAAATCATCAAAATTCTGCACTTTGGCACCTAATCCCCCATTTGATGGCATGCAGCCATTTCTACCTAAATAACTCTCCTCACAACAGACGCTATCATTCAAAAATTCACTCTTGGCTAACGTCACTTACCTAAGAATGACCAATGATATTAAAGTTTTCAGAAAAATCAACTCATTAATATAAAGGAATCATAGTGCTCTTGATGGCTTATCTGATGGCTAAAATGAGCACAGTACCCAGATGAGACAACAGATACTGTAATGCAGCAATGTCATAATTAAAAATCTAATTGTTTCTATTGAGAGACTCAGTAGTTACTCAACAGTTGGTTGACTTTGTCACAAGAATCACCCTTGCCAATTAACAGTGCTGCCACATATAGACTTTCATTTAAAAAACCAAGTAACCACTCCTCATGGTGGAAACAATTCCATTCTGAGCTAAACCTACACAATGTGGTCCTTGTTCAGATACCAGTAACTGTGGCTGCAGCTGTGTAACTGAGCTCCACTCAACAAAATGGGGTATAACACGGTTTATGGAAGAGTGCTGCTGAATGCTAAGTCTGTGTAAGGTGAAGAGTAGTGCCTAAAGTAGGAAAAGAGTAAAATGATACTAAAGTAAGTGTTTCTGCTTCCTGCTGGATGGCTCGAAGAAAGGGTGCCGCTACAGAAAGACATGGGCACGTGTGTTAAAAGACAGCTTTGCTTTGAATCAACA
>VZTV01070593.1:0-33221 GCA_013400875.1 Anhinga rufa | reverse complement strand
TGTTTGTTTGTTTGTTTGAATTTGAGCTGGGGGAAAAAAGTTGCATTACTCAGAGCACTTCTTCTGGGTCTGTATCCTTTGACCTGTGTGCTGTCGGAAATAAGGGCATGCATTTGACAGTGAAATTTTCCCACTGACCTGTGCGCTTTGGACAATATCAGAGATTTCCTCCTCTGCGACCGTGCTGTTTTGCTTCAAGCTCCTGTAGCACTCCTCCTATTGCCTGGGAACCCTTCTGCTCCTCTCCTAAATTCACCAGCACTGTGCTTTGCTCGTGCACTCACCCATGTTCTTGCTGGTGCCCACTGCCCCCCACTGAGGTCCTGCCCTTGGGTCCCTCACAGCTCCTCGGATGCTTTGTTGTAGATGCCAGTGACTCTTTTCCAGGGCCAGCCAGATCTTTGTCCAGAGCTGATACTCCACTTGCATGGCTTTTGCTGTCCTGGCCAATGAAGGGACCTGGTCAGCAAAGCTGTAAAATAAGGATAAAAATAGGGTAATTGCCAAGTCAGAGCTCAGGCAGTGTCTGCGGGGGCCGGAGCTGATAGCACCAAAGCTGGTGACCTCCATGTCCCTCCAGGCAGCTTCTCCTTTGGAAGGACAAGGAGATGAACTCTCTTCAAAGCCTGCTTTTGGGCTATTGTATGAAATACAATGTCGGGGAAATCAAGCTCTCCTCTTTCACAGCCAGTGGTGCAGCCCCATAATCACGGGTGACCAGAGTGGATTTGCATGTTAAAAGGAGTGGCTAGGGACACTTAAAAAGAAGAGGAAGAATATTCATCAAGTCCAGCTTTATCCTTATGAATATTATTATTCCTGGGGACAACATACCCCAGACCTCATCAGTGCAACCCTGCATCTACTCTTTTGCTGTCTCTCCCCTCCTCCCCCTATTAATGGTTAATTTGTAATGCTCTTCATCCTGACATTGATACCTCGGGTGGCTCTGGGGGAGGAATTTGAGAAGGCAGTTGTTGGAGCATGTGGACCGCAGTGGCTGAAGCAGTGCCCTGGCAGCAGCGAGGGGAGGGCACAGGATGCTCTGGGGCTGCTCCCTGCTGATGATGGCTTGCGGGAGGCAGGTAGCCCAAAAAGGGATGGGGAGATGCTCTAGTCCTGTCTGAGAAGGTGTCTTGGCAATGCTTGGAAAACAAACACCCGCTACAGCCCCCCATGAGGGGCTTCTCCACCTCAGCACACCTCCTGAGCTGCCCAAGTCCCAGTTTCTGAGCTCTCCAAATACACAAGCCAGGATTAACATGCTGTGTGCATGGCACAAAGTCAAGCGCTTAGATGGCAGCAGGGCAGATCTGGGTTAAGCGTGCCAGAAAATGAGCAGTTGTAAGGCAAAGGGTAGCAAACTGCTGGGACAAATGGGCTGGGAGGCTTTAAGGATGGGAATGATTTAGGTGTAGTATGGGGACAGGTTTCTCTTTTGAGGTCCCTTCTAGCTATATCTTTAATGCTTTTACAATTGTTGATCACAAAAAAAATTTGACTGTGCTTTAAAAAATAATCCTCGGGCCATGCCCTGTGAGGCTTGCTTTAGCAGCTTGATTTAGAAGGGGGAAAAAAAGAAAGCAAATGAAAAATCTAGGTGGGAAGTGCAACCTCTGACACCTNTCAGCTCACAGCAAATCCTCCTACCTGCCTTGGAGGCAAGCTTCTGTTTGCCTGAGCCTTGCCGGTGGCAATTCAGATGCTTTGGTTCTTTTCTTGTAGTATCACCCAATATTAAACAGTTACATCAGATCTCGAAGCATGGAGTTCTGGCTTCTCGTGCTTTCTAGAGGAGGTGGTGGCCTGGGACAGCCTTGCTGAAGCCCTGCCATGGCTCACTGCAAGCTTTGTGGTTCACAAAAAACCTGAAAATCGTTCAATTGATTGCTTGGCTTTGGCTAGGGATTTGCAGGAGGAGGTCCACTTGGAAGCAGTGCCCCATCTTCTAAGCTCTGTATCTCCTCAAGTCTCCTTTCCACCTTCTCAGCACTTCATGATACTTCTCTATGAGCTGAGGATGAATAACTTAATACGAATTAAGTTAACAATAAAATGCAGAGGCTCGGGAAGAGGTTTGCAGAAATAATCCGTATTATCCCAACTAGCCATAACCAGCCATCGCTGTGCCTTGCTTTTGACCTTTGTTGTCTGGCTTTCAAGTTTTAGCTCTTTGTCAACCCTTAACATGGCTGTGAACGTGTTACAAACATATGGACTTGCCCAGGCGGTCGTGATCTGTGCGTACCTGCAGCCTGGGTTCCCAGCAAAGCCTTTTTGCTTGCAGTCTGTGCTTTTGCCTTTAGAGAGACAAGAATATGCATTTAAGATTTGCATAGGAACATGCAGCTGTTCCACCAAAAATGGATAATTGTTCTCCCTGCTATGAAGTTAAACAATAAGAAGTGCCAAACTGCATTTGCCATTGCTGATTTTGTGCACTCAGCTGCATATTTTATGCATGTAGATTGATTCCAGATTTATGACGATTTAACTGTTAATGCCTGTGTTAATTGGGCCGGGTTCTAGTTGCTGTGGAAACTATAACTTTGAATTTTACGTAAAGTTCTGTGTTGCATTTAACACTATTTTTTTTTTGAGGTTCTCTCATATTTAATGCCTTATGGTAAAAACAGAGAGGGAATCAGCGTTGAAAATAAAAATGCCTTTAGGCAAAAAACAAGTTTCAGCAAAGAGGGTAATTTTTGCAGAAAGTTGTGATGTCTGGGAAAATAAGGGTTTGTGATAGAGTGCCATCTTGACCACAGCTGTATAACTATTATTATAAGTGTGTAACAACTATTATAGCTCCTGCAATACTGTAATAAAGAAAACAGCTGTATAACTTATAAATGTCCTGAAAATAAAGGACTGAAGTTCTCAGGTCTCTAGATATTCCTTTTGGTGGGCAAAGGATATTGTTGATGTGCATTTGATGGGAAAATAGGCTGGTGCACAATTTTACTGATATATTATTTTTTGTTTATTCCCAGAATACACCAGTGGGCACTCCAATTTTCATAGTGAATGCCACGGATCCAGACCAGGGGGCAGGAGGCAGTGTGCTTTACTCCTTCCAGCCTCCTTCCAATTTCTTCGCCATCGACAGTGGCCGTGGCATCGTGTCAGTGATACGGGAGCTGGACTATGAAGTGACTCAGGCATACCAGCTCCAGGTCAACGCGACGGTGAGTCTTATCCTGGCTGCTGCAGGGGAGGAGGCATTTTCTGGAGGGACTGCAATGTGGAAGGAGCTGCTGCTTACTTATTTTATTGCCCTACTCTGGCATCTTCTCAGGCACATCCAGCATTTTCCACTCAGAAAGGTATTATAGCAATGCAGTGCCTGGGTAGTTTCAAATCGCTGCTGAGCAGCTCGTGGAGCACAGCTGCACCTCTCCAACAACATCATACACGTGTCAGGGTTTCTGCATAAAGGTGAGCAGCTCCCTTGGTGGAGAAAGCCCGTATAGGGCATACAGACCATTAAATCCTCTGGTCTTATTCCTTATTCATCATGGCTTATAACAGATGTATTCACCTGTATTAAACCCCCTGAACCTCACTCAGCAAAAGTGGAGTTCAGACATCAAGAGTTAAAATTTTGGTGGACAGAGGAGGAGAAACCAAGATCCTAATTAGTCAATGCTACCGTACCAGGAGGGACCCCTGGAAGATGTACATCCAGGTGGCCACCATGGCAAATTCATGCCCCACCTGAATGGGAAATTTCTTTCCTGGTGTCAAATCTAGTGAGAGCTTGATAGGGAGTAGATGAGAAACCCCATGCAAGTAAGTGCTCTGGATGAAGGCTCCTTTCCCATCTCGGATGCCACAGAGGAAGGTGAGATTCAGCCCTACAATACATCTGACCAACTCTGCATTCAGGAGTGGGGGGGAAACCCTTTCCGACCCCTCCAGGCAGCTGGCTAGAGCTCTTGAAGCATGTGATTTAATCAAGATCATTGTCTTGATGCAGAACCACAAATGTCATGAGGATGTGGAGGGCTGTGCAGGGCTGCTTTGCTCTTCACGGCCACAGAGACTGGGCTTTTGCAGACTGCAGGGCCACAGGCAAACAGCTCAACCTTTCAGCCTGATCTCTGCATGTTCAAGGCTGTGGAATTTTCCCCAGGAGCTTATTTTTTCTGAAATATGCCTCATTTTATTTTAAATGCTCCAGTGATAAGAGGCCCTACCCATTGTTTGTTTCCTTACCAGTCTCTGTCACCAACACGCTTTCCTAGGACATGCTGTTGAACTGCCTAGTGGCTTACAAAACACAGGACCAAACACAAGCTCTGATGGAAACATGCCTTTCTTTCCCACGTCTGATCCTCATTTCCTCAAGGACACAAGGATGCCATCTTGGTCCATCCAGCTTCATCTAGCTGTGTATCCCCAGTGCAGTTACCAGAAAAGACAAAATGGGGGCATATCTAGTACTTGCTACCTAACATGCTCCCGGCTTCTAGTGATTTCCAGCTCAGGGAGTTCAAAGACTTAAATATTAAGTCTCTGAACTGGGCTTGATTGCAGCTGTGGGAATATCTCCTCATCTCGGTCACAAGGTGCGAGTAATTTCTAGCAGAAATGCAATGAGAAACCCTGGAACAAAGCTCAGCCCGCGAAGGAGGATGAGAGTTGCACCAGTGTAGCAGGAGCTGGAAGAGCAAATGCAGTCTCTTGCCTGCCTGATGAAGAGTTTGCATAGTCTGGAGCAGGAACTGGGGTGATGGTGAATTCAGGGTGGTTGCAAGGGCTGCAAGAAGAGCTGTGAAGCTTTGGTTCAAGGCAGGAGCCATTTAATTCCAGGGATGTAGGCAGCAAGGGCAGAAAGAGACTGAAAAGGGCAGTGTGAGAGACTGTAGGTGAGGAAACTTGAAATGTGCTTGCTTTTTTATTGCTATCTGTAATACTTTAACCAAAATTTAAGAGATGAAGGGGAGGGGAAAAAAATTATCTGAAGAAACGAAAGACTTCAACCTGATAACGCTAACAGTAGAGCGTGAGTCAGAAATAAGCATCCATCCAGGCCATAAACGCTGAGGCCTGCAGGTTAAGAGGATAATGTACAAGCTGTGTTGTTGAATACGGTTTAAATTAACATTAATCTTCTGGCAATCAGTCCTTGCCGCTGTTCAGAGTCATTTTGCAGAAGTGTGCGGTAACCTCTAATGGTCGCCTTTCACCATGGTGCTTGATTAGGGGGTAAGGAGAGATTTATTTCCTTTCCTTTGTGTGTTATCTCTTTGCTCCTGCCCTTCTAGCAAAGGGCTACAGGCATTGGGGTCGCTTTTGAGCACACATGGGATAAGGCTCCAGCAAGAGCACCGGTGGCAGCTGACCACTGCAGGGACAAGCTGGGGGCAGCCTGTCCTGCTGTTGTGTTGGCTGCTGGAGAAGGGTCTTGCTCTGGAAAAGTGCTTGCGGCTCTGTCCTGATAGGTTGGATGGGGCGTAAGGGAGATGATGCTCCTGTTTGGACCTTTGAAGTGTTCAAGGGCCACCACTGCTTGTCCTAAAATTGCTGTGTGCTTGTTGTGACCTGCTTCGCAGAGCAGGGAGGATGGTTCCCCGCTTCCCTGCAGCCTGGCTTGCCTAGAAAGGCAGCTCCTGATTGCCCAACCCTGCCAGTCCCCATGCAAAGTGGGAGGGGAGAGATTTGCAGTTTATCAGAGCCAAAACCATTAGCCCAGTAGAAAGCAGGTTGCTATTGTGAGGATGTATCCTGCAGTTCAGGTTTCCACTCTGCCTTCTGTGCGAAAGCTGAGGCATCCTATGACACCAGGAGCAGCACTGGGCGTACGTACCCTCCGCCAAAGCTTAACAGAAAATAAAGCTCTGACTGCAACATAGCCCGCAGGGTTATGAAGAGCTGTGGAAAGGCAAGGGAGCTGGTAGGCTTTGTCATGTTCCAGGTGACGGAGCCCAAGCTGTGCGGGGCCATCAGAGCTGGGGGGTATGAGATGCTCTGCTGTGATGTGCTGGTATGAAAGTCTGCTGGCAGCCACACCTGGGTCTCACGGTGTGGAGGTGCCCTAGGCTGTATCTGCATTAGGAAGGCATTTATATTTTGAAGTACATGTTGAAGAGTGTTGCTTCTTTTCCACCCAAAATGTGATGAAAACTAAACTGGTGCTTGCTTTATTTTAAAGGGCTAATGCTGGAATGAAATGAGTATTGTATTTCAGCTTAGAGGGAGGTACAGTGGACAATAATTCCAGCAGGTAGCTTGAAAAAGAGATGATTACCTGGACTATTCAGAGATTTTGATCCATCTGCAACTGTGAGAAACTTAATACTGTTGAATAATTCTATTTTTCTGACAGAAAATCTTTCTCTCTCCCCCAATACTTGTTTTTTCAAGGACCAAGATAAAAACAAGCCGCTGTCGACTCTGGCCAACCTGGCAATCACCATCACAGACGTGCAGGACATGGACCCCATCTTCATCAACCTGCCCTATAGCACGAACATCTATGAGAACTCACCTCCAGTAAGGGCTGCTGCTTCACTCTGATGTGCATGGCCATGGTGTTGTGCAGGGGGCTGAGGGAGGATGGAGCAGGGCATGGGACAGAAAGCACAAGGTATCCCAAAAGAGCTGGAGGAAAACCTCTTTGCAGAGACATTTGTCCTTTTGTCCTTCCATCACAGCTTTGTGTTGCTCTGCCCTGACATTTGCAGCTTGGGTGCAAAGAGAAGCCCTGTTTCCATGCTGAAGTGCAAATGCAGGTTTTAGGTGGGGGAGATAAATCATGGGATTCAAATGCCATCCAAGGAGAGGCAAGCCTTTTTCTTTCTGGAACAACGTTTCAAGCCATCTCCAAAACATTCTGCCCTTTTCAAAAAAAGGGAGCCTAAGCAAGGAGGCTTAGGAAGCCTGAAACCCAAATAAAATCTTTTTCTAAACATTTTTTCCTAAATTTTAAAAAGGCTTTCTGTTGTTCTTAGCACACAGTCACCCCATTTCCTCTGCACAATGTATATGCATGCCATTTCTAAGAGAAAAGTTGAAGAAAAAATGTAAACGTTCCTGAAATGAGGCAGTTTTGAAAATGCCGGAATCATCAGCCATTTCAGCACTTTGAGCATTTTCCCCCAGGTTTTGCCAAATTGATCCAATCATTTTAGTTCTTCTGAAACTCGGTTTGTCAGCAAACTCGCTGTTTGTGGAAAATGTCTCCCGGTCTCTAAATACAGCACGGGTTTTTTTCCCTACAGCAGACAGTGGGGAGTGTGGCAGGCAGCTTCGGCTTTGGGATATGTTAGCTCTGCTCCCAGCAAGGGTGTCCAGGACCTTCATCCCAAGCACCAGCCCTACTCAGCAGCATCCATCTTCCCAAGGCATCCCATAGCTTTGTGTATAGGGCAAATATTTTTCTATATGGATGGAAAAACCTTCTGTCCTAAAATTGTGGTGTGGTAGGCATCCATACTACATGTGCATCCCATAACGTCTCTGGTGCACTGGATCTGAAACACCTGATGGCTCAGTTCATGCAGTGATAGGGGGAACTCCAGATCATTTCAGTTTATGCCTTTTTTATTCACTTTGGAGCAAACTGCTGGCTCTGACAGCATGGAGAGTGCTGGATCAATAGGGCTGAGTCCTACTGTCACAAATCCTGCAGTCAGACAGCACATTACCTGTCTGCCAGCCCGAAGATGGCCAAAAAATAGCATCATGCATTACTTTCATGAAGTGAAAGTTTCAATGAGTTTCAGTGCTGTTGAGATTAAGGACTGCTTCTGTGGTGGGCAGCATGAGCTGCAGGGAAGAAAAAATGCTACTTAGGTCACCCTTAACTGGGGGGGAAAGACTTAGATGAAATTACAGAAATGGAAATCCCATAAGTATCAAAAATTAGAGACTGCATCACCTTCATGGAGTGACCTGGTATCTAGGAAAGGGAATGTTGATACACCAATCACAGTTATTCCCAGAACGTACACTGTTTGCAGTAGGCAAAGCAGCAAATAATCGTTGTGTAACCTGAGATAGGAAACGAGTGAAGGAGGAGTGCTCACCAAACTGTTAGCAGTTTTCTGATGGGTTTAGAGATTTTAATTTCTCTTGACCCCATGTAACATCTCCAAAGGTACTGAGATATCCAAGATGGATAGGTGCCACCAGGGACATGGTGAAGAAGATGACTGCTGAACGTGTGTGGTACTTTGAGTGGTATTGCTCTCTGGTTTGGACCTAAAGTCCCATCCTTCACAGGAGAAATCTCTGCTGCTAAAACAAGGACGTGGTTTGCTATGGCAAACCTGGGGTTTAACATGTGCATTTTCATCTCTCCATGGGAAGTCTTCTCATCAGCTCTGCCCTACCACCCGAGGGAGCCAGTCACAGTGCGGAGTGGAAACTGCCACCTTGCAGAATGGCTTGGTTACTGAAAGTATAACAGCAAATTTGAGTGAGGGGTCTGGGCTTGGACAATTTCTGTCCCAAAAAAAGGCCTTCAGGTCAAGCCAACAGGCTGCAGTGCATTTGGGCATGACATTTTCCCTGCTGTCAGGCTCAGCAGGTCAAAAAGTGCTTAAGACATCTCATCCCAGCCCTAAATCTACAGAGCAGAGACTTGCTGCATCTCTCCGTGCCTGCTCTCCGTCTCTCTTGCTTCTCTTTTTATCTGTGGTGCACAGCATGTCTGTGTTCCTCTATCAATGTATCAGGCAAGAATACCTCATCTAAAGTGTATACATTACCTAATAAAATCCTTCTTATTTGGGATTATTGCATCAAATTTTAATTTCCTCACTCGAGTAACAGCATGTCAGCCAGCCCGTCAGTGAAGAGCCGATAGAAGGTGAAAAGAGTGGATAAACTGCAGCAAATTACCACAAACAGATCTCTATCAGCCCTTTGACTGGAATTGCCTGGAATTAAGAAGTGAGAAATAGGATTTTTTTTTTTTTTGCCATGGCAGCTTTCTGAAGCACTCTCCCCTCCTCCTCCTGCTTCAATGCTGGGCTGCGCTTTGCCTTTCAAGTCCCTAATCCTGTAAGAGAAGAAGAAGAAAAAGGGGTGGAGGGGTGCGAGAGGGGAGAGAAGTGCCATTGTAGCTTTTCTTTTTCTCAGGCCAGGATCTGGTAGCATAATTTAGAAGCATTTTGGGCACATGTTTATTCAGACACTGAGAAGAAAGAAATTTCTTGTTGGGCAAAGGAATGGGACAGAGCAGGGAGAGACTTTGCTGTCCCTGGAGGTGTTGTATCTTCTTTCTTGATGCTGTTTATCTTCCCAGTGTGCCTCAGGCATCCCTCCCAGGGCACCCCAGTGCACCAAAGCTGTCTGCAGCTGTGGCAAAGCTTGGTGACATTGTATTTTTCATCCTCAGAGTCTTTTTGGGTGTCCATCCTCACAGTGTCTGTAGACTGGATAGCATCGTTGATGTTCTTGAGACAAGTTAATAGGGGCTAGAGGAGAGGGGCTGTTTCACCTTGCAGAGAAGCTGTTAGTCTGATGAGCCTCTACTTTTGGACCTCAGCTGGTGCATGGTCCAGGCAGCATTGCAGCTTCACTTTGGGAGTGAAAGAGGAGGAATGTACTTGTTAAGAGACATGCTGAGGCTTATGAAAGTGTGCTTTATCTTGCACGGAGCCACACAAAGGCAAGAGGAGGGATAAACCCCACTGGTGCTTGGCCCCAAGACCAGCAGTTGTATTCCCTTGCAACAGCACGGTACAGATATATGTCAAATATTATTAAAACAGTTTTAATTTTTCAGCACCATCCCCCTCTTCTTCAAAAACTCCTTGGGTTAAAGAAATAATGTAGAATCAGTGCTATTTTTGCCCTAGAGTCTCAATAGCTCCAAGTTAATTCTTTCTTACAATATTTCCAGCCCATCAGTGTGAACACTTTATTAAAAGCTCAGGGTTTTATTAAAAAAGGATTGATTTACCCCTGCCCCTCTTCAGAAAGCCCTCAGATTTTGTTTGGATAATATGCCATTCTTTATTTTCTTTGCCTTTTTTTTTAAGCATAGGCTTTTCCAGATTAATACTTTTCTAAACCTTCTTCCTCCTTCCCTAGAGGGAGAGACTTATTCTGTTCTGGTGCTTCGGTCTATATGCACCACCCATGTCCTCTCCTTGCAGCCACCTTTGCCTGTGGTAGGTAGGCGAGTTGTTACTTGCTTTAAGAAATATCAAGAATATTTGGGAGTTTCCAAGAGCTGCAGGTTCACACCGCAAATATGGGAGGTGAGCACTGGGCAGAGCTGTGGGCACTGGAAGTCAGCTTGGGGTTTCCATGAGTAAGTGGAAGCCTTGCCAGATGTGTTTGACTACAGACGGTGGGAGGGTGCCCTCCAATTTAGGGGTGCAGCTGACTGTCTATGGGAGCCAGAGCACAGCATCTTCTGTCCTTGCCATGCCAAGATCTAGATAATGAATGGTATCTAAGTGGTCTGGTGGGATTTTGGAAGAGAAATTAGAAATTGTTGAGGTGTGGTTGGTTGAGAGGTCAATCTTTGCCATTGCGGGATGGCCGTGATCAACACTTTGGTTTGGGCTATTTTCCCATTCCTAGTCTCTCCTCTCTGGTTAGTTATCCCTGTTGGTATGGTGAGCAAGGTGCTTCATGATCATGACAAGTACTAAGAGATGAGTGTAGCCTGTGTGTAGTGTCATGTTTTGCATCACATCATGTCCCCATCTCACTCAGACACCTGCTGAATGAGAATACTCCTTCCTGCTGACCATGCTGAGTGATCGTGCTCTGAGGATGTCTTCATCAGTTGTTACCACTCGCTATAAAACCAGTAACTGCCACCAGCTATGTGGATAATTGTTATGTCTCTCTTGTGGCACTTGTTTCGCCTCTTCCACAGAAGCATCAAGATTGATCCTAAACACTATGTGGATGCTTAGGGATGGATCATCTGTTCCCAGGAGCTGGGATCTGCCTGTCTTGTGGATATTGGAAGCCTTTTGCAAAGGAGCTGACAGGAAGGACAGAAATGAGGAGGGATGTGAAGGCAAGGCCAGGTCCCTGCCTCTGTTCCAGGAGATGGTGTCCAGGAACAGTAAGGGGCTCAGCCCCACTCCAGCACATGTTTCTCGGTCACTGGTGAAGTGGATGGGCTGGTGAAGGGGCTTGGCTTGAGGAGGAGACACATAGGGCTGCAAGAAGAACAAGGGGAGACCCAGCCTCAGAAAACAGCAGTGTGAAAGCTGTCATCACAGGCGTGCCAAGGACTAGGCAAACCTTAGCATGCTCTCTAATAGTCCTCGTTCTTGGGATCAGATGTCTGGATAATTTCCTTCCTATGGACATCTCTATGGTACGCACTGCTGAGATATCTGAACGAGATTCCCCCTCCTCCCCTCCCAAACTTTCCCCACTGCAATATCTGAGCTCATCCTTTTATCTCTCCCAACAGCCCTTCCCCTTGGCTCTTACGGGAGGGACCTTTCCCGCAGATAAAGCGGCCCCAGCGTCAGCAGGCCAATTGCTATTCTTTGGCCATCGCAGGAGCCCTGCCTTCTCCTGCAGCTGCCTTCCCTTTGAAATGTGCCGCACGGCAGGCGACACTTATCATTCTGCGCCACTCCCTTGCTTTTTGACAGGCGATGAGTGAGCTGTCAGATGGAGCAAGTGCCTTCACCCACCATCCCTGCCACGGAGGAGCTCCCGCTTCGTTGGGGAGCAGAGGGGGGCTCGAGCTTGCCCCATGGGGATGGCAGATTAAAGCTGAGTACGCTGGGGAGTGCATGGTGGATTGCATGCATCTCCTTTTTTTCTCTGTTTTGCCTTGCTCTCCTTTCCACATCCCTTGTTCTTCTTTCCCACCTGCTCCTTTCCCACTTTTCTTGTGCTTTTTAGCTATTCTTACTCCTTTGGAAAGGACAGTTATTGTCGGTGATTTAGAGGCTCTCTGGCAGCTGCGGAGCCTCACCAGCCGAGTGCTGCTCAGATGCCAGTGACCTGGGATTTATGGCTAATGTTCTCGGTTAATAATGTGGATTTACTTAAGGAGTCTATTGAAATGCCCTCAGAGATCAGGGAAGGGGCAGTCTGCCTGGCCGTGGGAGCCTTCTTTATGGCCAGCAGTGGCAAAGCATCTCCATTGAGCCCACAGGGGCATGGGTCTGAAAGCTGGGGAAGGCAGCAAGTCCCCGCTTTCCACCAGTGATGTTTCTGCAGCAGCTTTCCCTTTGGCCTTCAACTGATGGATTGCAGGACAAATGCAACACTGCCATCCCACTATGCTCCCTCGTTAGATATGCAAACGCCTCTGTTGACATTTCCTTTGAGGGCAAAAAAAAAATTAAAATTGTTCCTTTTCCCACTGTTAATAAACCAATGAAAACAAGAACAGCTGAGTTGTAAATTTTTTCACACTACATTAATTATGTGCATGTGCGTGTGTTTGTATTCGCATGGGCTCACTGCAGTGCGGCGGGGGAAGTACAGCTTATGGAGTTGACATAAGCGCTTGACGATTTTATTTAAAGAACTAAACAAGAATTTTGGGTCACTTCTATGTTCTTCACTGGTTTTGGGGGACTCTCGGTGTCATGGACCTTTCTGCTGGGCTATAAGAAACAGGTCTGTTCTGCAGGATGGAGGATGAGGTGCGTGAGCTGGCAGTTGCAGAAGCTCCTGCCTAGGGCAATGCCCTGTTCTCAGCATCTGTCCAACCCTCCCTCTCCTTGAAGGTTTCAATTAAAATCTCTGCAGCTCACTTAGTTAGTTATGCAGCTGGATGCGTGAGCATCCCTCATTGCCTGGGGTGCCTCGTTTGAAGAATGCAGGGGGACGAGAGGACCAGTTGAAACTGGGAAGCCAGTGGGAGATAAAACTGGTATAGTGACTAGTGCTGAAGGTCGTGGTGGGAGGGAGTTGTTGCCTTTGGCTCTCAAGGGTCTGCAGAGTGAAAAATCTCTGTGGCAGAGGAGTGTACACTTTTGCCTGTCAGCTAAAGCAGGGGCAGCAGTGATGCTGCGAGGAGCCATGTCCTGGCTTTGCCAATACTGCATCTTCAATTCCCAGTTCCTCCTCTTCCTTGAGCACCAATAGCTGTGCTTACCACACTGACCTTGCTTCACATCCTTCTTTTCTGGGCAGGGGATGAGCAGCATGGGGAACGAGTCTGGTGATGCTCTCTCCAGTCCCTATGGACACTTGCCCGGTTACAAACCTACTACCTACTGCATGGTCAAGCTCAGCCTGCTCAGTGGTTCAGTTAGAGGACATGCCGATCCTGCCCTCAGCATCGCCAGCTACGTCCTGGGGTGGGTTAGCAGAGTTTTGCAGCATGCATGAGAGTGATGAGTGGTGAGCCCAAACTGCCCTGAGAAGCAGGGTTGGGACTTTTCTATGACTTGCTTTGTCCTTGAATAGGTTTTCCTAAGCATTGTGGCCCATGGTAAGAGGTGCAGCACCTCAGCAGGGTGCCCCAGGAGCCCCAGCAGCGCTTGGCCGGAGTGGCTGTAACGCATGTGTCCTCTCCCTTCCCAGGGTACCACTGTGCGGATGATAACAGCGATCGACCAAGACAAGGGCCGTCCCCGGGGCATCGGTTATACCATCGTCTCGGGTAAGTCACAGGAGTATGTGGTGGGGAGCTCAGTGGGGCCAGAGGAGCTAGCCCTGTAATAAGTCTTTGTACATCTCGTGTCTGGGAAATCATATTTGGCTAAGTTTCTCTTTGACTGTACTGCTTGCTCTTTTGATTTGTCATTGCTAATTACTGTAGCCTACTGCTACAACTGAAAGCTTTTACTCCTCTGAAAAGCTTGCTTTGCCTGCGGACGTTTTTTCTAACAAATTTGACAATATCTCATAGCGAAACCTTTCAGTCCTAATGACGAGCCGCAAACAGCTCCACTTCATACAACACCATGGAGGAGACCTGCAAAGAGCCAGGCATAAAACTCTTGTTGGCGATGGGGTGGTTATTGTTTAGGGAGAGAATGGGACTGATTACGGGCTGAACAGCTCCTGGCGGTTTCCGCGGTATTGCCGTGCCAAGGGCTGGCCTCCCGAAGCACTGCCAGAGCTTCGCAAGCTGGGAGGCAGGAGGCTGGACCCGCGAGGGTGCAGGGCTAGAGAATGAAGCTTAATTAAAGCAGCAGAGGGTTTCTGCCTTCTGATAGGCATGTGGATTAATCCTGCCTTTGCAGACTGGCTCTGAAGCCTGAGGAACCCTTCCTAGTGTGCGTGGGTAGCTTGCTGAAACTGCTGTCACTGGGCAATGCTTGGCTCCTTTGGGACTGTAGCTTGGGGGCCTCCCTTTGGGGGAAGGTCTACCAGGTTGGTTTGACCGGCTGTGAGGAAAAAAAATTACTGTTTCAGGTTATAAGACAACTAATTTTCAAAGAAAGGTCTGTCTGAGGTTTCTGGTGCTGAGCCCTATTTGCCATGCTACTGAGTTTTGGGGACACCCTCCTTGCAGCCCCACAAGCCAAAATCTTTCTTGTCAACCTCTTCTGATGGTAAAAGAGCCAAGAGCAGGGCAGTCTGGGCAGGCATTTTCACATAGCAGAGTTTTGCAAAGGCTGATTTTTGGGGCTGGACCTGTCTCATTTAAGATGCCTTGAGGATAGTGAGCCTCTGCCATATCCAAGGCAGACTTTGGTGCTTGCTGGCCTGCACTCACATGCTGCTTTGGTGGGTCTGTGCCTTGGGGACAGACAGACTACTGGGGTTAACCCAGGAGTGAGGGACCAGCTTGGTGAGTCTGGGTTGTAACCCTGTTTCTGTCATTGCTTTTTGGGGGGCTCTTCACGGCAAGAAATGACAGCAGTGCCTCCTCTCCCCACTGTGCCACATGCTTTGGGTGCTGGCTGGCAGCTTCTTTGAGCTACGTGTGTGGAAATAATTTCCCAGTTTCTCTTCCTCAAAACCTAGCTGTTTCAAATGCTCTTTCAATCAACCTCTAGGGTCAAGGTGATTTCACCCTGACTTTCAAGTCCACTGATCCTGACTGCAAGTATCCAGGTCATTCTGCCTTTGAAGATGCAAGGATTATTTATTCCTTTAATTCCCTCTGGGATTTATTCTAATGTTCCCCCAGCATGAATTAAATGAGAGATTCCCCCAGGTTGTGTGTATCGACTGGCCAAAGTACAGCAGCGACTTTCTTTTGGCTCATATGGGCCCTTTTTCACTGGAGACTGGATTGAAACCTCAGACTAATTTTGCAGCTGCCACTGATCTTCCAGGAGGATGGTAAAAGCCTTCAGCCTGAAGATGCTCAGCAGCTGGGAAATCATCCTTGTCCTGTTCATACACCCTCCTTCAGGCATATATTCATGGCCATGGACCATTTTTCTGACCTAGTATGCTGTAGGTATCTAATTTTCACTTGTCAGCACCAGTGCAATACAAACAGCTCTGGTTTTCCAAGAGCCTTTATTTGATTACTTAAACCTACAGAAACAACTGTGCAATCTATAGAGGGTTAATTTGCTAAATGCACCCATCCACTCATGGTCACGTCAGGCTTTCTGCTCATCGAACGGTCACGGCTGCTCTGCTGAATCAAGGAAACAAAACCTTGGACACTGGATTTTTACCTGGAGTCTTCATGCATGCTCTTATTTTCACATCTGTCTTTGGTTTTCCTGCGAAATAGCCACGACATCCCTTTGCGAGTGTTCCCTGCTCAGTGCCAGTGTAGCCATCAGCCTGGCCATTACGGCTGGGCAGAGGGATGGTGGAAGGGAGCCAGGCATGCTCTGGGAGCCTGGTGGCAGTGGGGTGTGGAGTGACAGGCAGGCAGATCAGTGCAAACATCCTTGCATCTGCTTGCATATGCCAAAAGCTTAATCCTTGCCCCTGGTCCCGCCTGGCAGGGAGCAGCTCTCATATCAGAGAATCAGGCAGAACACATCAAAGAGAGATTAAACTGCTTTGCCTTTTTTTGTGTGTGGGGGTGGTTTTTTATTTTTTTCCCCAAACATGAGAATTGCAGAGTGTTTTCGTAACTGGCCAGGAGTCCTCCTCCTGTTGGCACTGGCGTCTAGCAGAGCAGTGTGCTGGGAAGGATCAGCCCATGGACAGACTGAGGGACGACTGCAGACACCTGCTTTTGCCTCTTGCCTCCTCCCCGTCCTCACCTTGCCTTTGGCTGAAGGCAGAGGTTTCAAAAACCCTGAAGCCAGGCTTCAGAACACTCTGCTTCCACTTTGAATTGAGTTTGTTGCCAAAGCCAGAGTTCACCAGCTCCATTTGGCTGCTGGATTGCAGCCGAGGTGCGTGGCCGAGGGTGAATTTTAAAGAAATCATGGTCATGGGGCAAACAATTTTTTTTCTGAAGTCAGTAGGAGTGTGAGTGCCTCCCCCACTCTGCTCAAGGCATTCGCTCATATTTTCCATGATTTGCTTCTTGCTTTTGAAAGATGTTACCTTCTGATGTCTGAGAGTTTGGACATGGGAACCAGTGGCTAGTGCACCTCCAAAATCCTGCTCACCCAAGGCAAGTGATTTTTTTGGCAGACAGGTAAAGCCTAATTAACTTCTTATTATCTTCAATCACGATGGTAAAGGTCAGTGAGCAGATTTTGTGCCTGAGCTGGTAAATTTTTATGGCAATTTTGCAAAAAAAAAATAAAAATGGCCTAACATATGGGAACGGGGAAGCAAATTAAATTAGAAACCAACCGTAAGCAAAAGTGAAAATGGTCGGTAGCGGTAGTAATTATACTTGGCTCTTCAGCTCACTTGTACGAGGGGAGGTGGTGGTGATGCTGTTCCTGTTTCACGGCAGGGAGGGTGATGCCTCTCCCCAGCTCTCGCAGGCTTTTGAGCATAGGGCTTGCATGTAGCTGTTTTGATTTTACCAGCTGGGGCTGAATATACAGCAGCAAGAAAGCTGAAAAGCAACCTAGCCGTTTATCATTTCTTTGGTATTAATATCTAAAGCATTGGTATGATTTGGAGGCAGGGTATAAAAATTAATTTGGAATTGCTGGTGTCCTATACAGCTCCAGCCCTCGGGTAGCTGTGCCTCGGGATATAATGCAGCAGCTCTTATTTATACTGCTATCTCCAGCACAAGGTCCTCCCCTGACAGGAAAACAATAAAACTAAAAGATTAACCATAACCACATAAAATAAGACTTAAGATCTAACTTTATGCCGTCAGCTTACAAAGCTGTTAAGCCTGAAATGACGAAGGAGCACTGATCTACTAGCTGTGTCACAGCTTTGGCTAGCCGTCCTGTCGGGGCAGACAAGCCTGCCTGCTGTCTGCCTGCCTGCCTACACTGGGAATCGTTTCCATATCTTACAGGGAAAAACCATTCAGTTGTTTCTCCCACTTTCTTCCAACCTGAGTATTTTAACACCATGAAAAAACATGCGCTTTTTCGCCCTGTGCTTTGAGAGGAGTGGAGTCACCGCGGTGCAAAAAACCATTTGAAAAAGAAATCCAAACTGAGACTTTGTAATTCAAGCCCCTTGTGCCGGCAGGCTGGTCAGTACCGGGGCTCCCATCGCTCTGATGGGTGTTTCTACTGCTTTTCCCAGGCAAAAAGGAGGGCACAGGCAGCCCGCGGCCAGTGCCCTGCAAAAGCCCTCCCTCGCCAGTTCCCTGGCTGCTTTGACAGGTTGGAGATGTTCAGCTGCTGAGGTCAGGGCTCTGTTTGAAGGACAGATAATTAATCCAGCAAAGTAATCCACGGCTCCTTTTTGGCAGATTTATGGAGATAGCCTCTGTACCGGGGACTCTGCCTCATCATCTTTCATTTCCCAGGCAAAGCAAGTGACTTGTATAACTCGACCTGTTCTAGATAAGGCTTTTCATTTAGGGAAACTCTCTGGTCTAACAGAGATTGATTTTCCCGGTGGAAATCGGAGGGCCCCAGCGCTCTCGGCAGGATCAGGCCTGCAGACGGCAGTGTGTTTTCACATTTGCTGCTGCTGCACATCGCCTGGGGCGTGGGGAATCCTTTGGCTCTTTAAGGGAAGGATTTTTATCGTGAATTAAATGGCAATTTAATTAATAGGCAGGAGGGGACTTTGGCCCGTGAGCCCTTGTTAGGAAAACATATTGCATGGCCGCAGTCTCAGACTTTGCTCACTAGCAGTAAACTTTGGGTTTCATTTATTTCCCGGACAGTCAGGAGACTTCATGTCTCCTGGCACCAAGATGTGAAGGTGACCTGTAGTACCTGGGCAGGCATTGAAGGGTTAAACCAGGGGAAAGAGTCCGGGGGCTCTGCAAGATGCCCGAATGTCAGTCTCTGCCTGCCTGACATATTTCAGGTGAGGTGATGGATGGGCAATGGGAGATTGCACAAGGGCAATCCATACGTCCTTCCCAGGGCTTGGAAAGTCCTGCAGGACAGAGGGGAGGGAGCACAGGACTTTCAGTCAGTGAGCTGGTCCTTAGGGCTCTTCACAAAGCCCTAGGGCATTTTTTTTCCCCCCAAAGTTGATTGTTTTAGGAGACTGATGCAGTTTCTGGTAAAGCGCTCTCTTCCTAAAGTTGATGCATCCCAAGGGAAGCATGAATTAAAAATCATTATTTGCACAATGTAATAGAAGTGTGAGTTACAAAAGCAACAGGGAAGCATGTCTGAAAAGAATTGTTCTCTGTCTTTCTTCTGGTTTTCCTGCGAAGGAATAAAATATCACACACACACACGCACGCATATGTATGTGTAAAATCAGTGCAGTAGCTCTCAGAACATGTTTCACATGGTCTTAACAGATCTGGAGTCCCCCGCTGCCTTCCTTTTGAAAGTGCAGCACAAACCCTTGAGGAAAGGTTAAGTGGCCAAAGAGGTCTCTCAGCCCTCAGCTGCTGACACCTCCCTTTGTATTTTGACCTGACCTAATAAAGAAGCAGGTCAAAGCAAACCATTTCCCTGAGTCCCTTAAACCAGGCATCAGGAAGGATCCTTGGAAATAGGACCTGCTAATTTTAATATTCCCATTGCCAGTTGGCCTACATCATGCCGGCTTTTTCCCACATTCGGATCGCTCAGTGAACTACTAGGGTGTTAAAGTCCTCATAAATTACACCTGCTGGGAGGACCTTCCAGTATGATTTAAAGGCAGTCATCATAGCAGAACATTTCTGTAGGAGGACACGCTGATGGGTGGAAAAGTGCCTCACGCCGAGTTATTCATCAAAGGCTGTTTTTTCCACCCTGCCAATGCAAGGGGATGAAACAGCACAAAGAAGAGATGGTGGCTGTGGCCACAGCCCCTCTTTTCTTGGCTCAGTTGTTCTCCGTCTTCCTCCCTGCTGCTAATAATGCTTTTTCATCACGTTGGCATCTTGCTTTGGCTCCCTGGCAATCCAGAAATCATTGGAAAGAGATACAGTTGGGATAATGGTTTGCATGGCAGGTGGTCCCCCAGCAAATGGCCTTCGGTAATTAAAACTATACATTCCCATTTATGTGTAAATATGAAACAAAAGCATATTTTTTGTTTAATTTTTGGGACTTCGTATTTAACTTCCTGCGATTTAATGCGTATTCAAGATGTTGGCAACCACTGAAGAAGGATGAACCCGTGCTGTCTCGGTTCACGTTGAGGCTAGAGAAAACAACCGGTCCTGAGATGGTTTTTAATGGAAGATTTTCTGAAAGGTGTTGAGCCTGGAGACTTGGGGTTTATGTTAAAAGCTGATTCAGGCTTGTTACCGGGCATATTACAGTTTATTCCTTTCATGTTCTCCTGATGAGTCTGCCTACTGCTGTGGGAGAGGCAGGAGAGGTGATTTGTGGGTCTCTCAATCTAGCCCAGGTACAGTAGCCATTAAAAAAGTGCCAATTTTATGTGCATGCATCCTTTGGCTGTGGGGTGAGAGTGCGTTCTGCAACTGCTGCTCCGAGGTGGCGATGCCTGGCAGCCCGGACCAGCCCGTTCTCTCTGTGGATGCACACTGCCATCCTGATTATTAGGCCAAAATCCTCTGTGAGCTCAGGTAGAGCGTTGAAGTGTTGAGTTTACACAAATGAGTGAAATAAACATTTACAGTAGTTTTTCCTGCGTTGCTCTGCCGTCTTGACTCACAATCCAGCTGTTTGCTGCTCTCCCATAGCCGGTTTTAGGGTTAGATTCATGGAAAAAGGAAAGGCTGGGAGGAAAACAGCCAAGCCAAGCAGTGCTAGTGATTTGCCTTCCCTTTGAGTGACCGAGCACATTTTAGGTGATGTGGGGGAATGGTGGTTGTGGTCCAAGACTCAGCGTCCTTTCATGTGAAGAATTACATTCAGAGCAGGAACCTTTCAACTCCATGGGCTCTGTCCTCCTCTCTGGTACCCAGCCGCAGCTCCCAGGGCCTTCAGGAGGGGGATTGCACCTCGGGTGATAAACCTCTCCTTTTTTCTTGTACTGTACGTTCAATTCTAAAAAAAAGGAACCGTGCTAGCATTTAATCCAAGCTTCTTTTGTGGCTCTGCAAGATCAGAAAATCTGCCGGTTGTGCTAGAGCGGGCAATTAAATCTTTTGGGGAAGATACTAAAAATGCCTGTTTGCAGGGCAGGCATGTGCAGAGGAGTGCCGGCGTGCAGCTTTGGGCTTGAATTAGTTGTCCCAGAGAGAGCTGCATCCTCTGGGAAGAACACCAAGCCAAAGTCCAGAGCAGGAGGAACGGGCACTGTTTTCTAGAGCAATATGTGACAGCACCTTGATTTCACGCAGAGCAAAGAGCTCAGGTTATAATAACCCCTTTTCCTTTGGAAATAACTTGTCCCCTTTGAATTTAAGCATGGGGCAAGGTATCTGCCCTGGCATGCTTCCCTGAGTATCACACAGGGGCAAAAACTCAAGGTGAAGAGCAGCGAGGTGGTCACAGCAGCTGATGGACTATTTATACGATGATAACTGTGTCTGTTGCTGACTCTATGAACCACATCCAACAGCATCTATTTCAGTGCCAAGGAGCCCTGACAGAGCACATTTTGATTAATAAATTATCCAGCACAAGGTGTGTGATGGGTTCCCCTTTCACATCTCATGAAAGTCATCCACTCCAAGTTCAGCAGCTCAGCAAGCCCTGGGCCTTTCGAGGATGTGGCTCCCCACTACAAACAGCCGTTTCTGTAGTGGGAGGGGAAATTTGCCTATAGGGCTATTGGCTTCCCCTGGCTGACAGGTAGAGCTGGGCAATAGCGGCATCTCTCACTCCTACGAGTTTGAATGATGCTCAAAGGCCAAAGGAGGAGAGAGGAAGGAGGAGACATCATTGTCTTTTTTCTTTTCTTTTCATTTCTTTTTTTTTCCCCTGGATTTGAGCCAGTATTTTTAATGACCTTCTTAAACTGTGAGAGCATTGGCTGAGGGCAATTAAACATTATGGCTCTCATCTATAAAACCCCTCGTTATAGCAGTGTTTCTCCAAAATGATGCCTATGCCACCATCCGTTCCTCAATGAGCCTGGGAAAACATTCCAAATGGGCTACTGTGATCCATCCTGTTGCTCCCAACCCAGCGCCACGTTGGTCCCTGCCTTCCTGGTCCCCTGCCCAGCAGTGGTGGATGTAGGAGCTGCTGCTGTCTCTGTACCCACACACAGATGGAGGGATGGGAAAGTTTTCTTTCTCCTTTTACCTATGTCATAACCAAAAGCTGGGCTTGTATGTCCTGAGCAAGCCTGTTCCCTGCCAAATGAGAGGAACGAGTCTGCCAGAAATGCATTCATATTGCTGTCCCA
This sequence comes from Anhinga rufa, assembly GCA_013400875.1. NCBI lineage: Eukaryota > Metazoa > Chordata > Aves > Suliformes > Anhingidae > Anhinga > Anhinga rufa. The sequence continues at coordinate 11,582 of VZTV01070593.1, read as the reverse complement.
AAGTTCATTCTTTTGTTTGTTTGTTTGTTCTCACCTTTCCTCTGTCTTTTTGAGTATTTAAAAACATTATCTGCTCTGCTTTTCTTCTCTCTGAGCGCCCTTTTGCTGCCCAGCCTTTGCCTTTCTGCCACATCTCTGGGTCTCTCTCCCAGTCTCCTTTGTCCACCTCTGCAGGTTTGCAGCAGTAGCAGACAGGTAGAAGTGGAGCCTGCCTTCCCGTGGGGTGTCCCTCTCTGGGGGATGCTACCTTCTAGGCAGCCTCACATTTTTTTTTCTGCACCAGGCCCTACCCCATTTTTCTTAAACCCATGCTTGCATTCCCAGCACGGCCAAGCTCCTCCTTTGCTGATGAAAGACAGAGCCATTTATTCCTTAGCTTTGCCTCCTCCATATGATAGAGCTGGATTCTCTGGTTCTCTGCGAACATGCCACATCCTAGTCTGGATGGGGAAGGAGGCAGAGGACATGTAAGCCCTTGTTTAGCAGAAACCAAAGCATGATCTTGGGTTCCCTTCTCAAACCAGGGGCATGGAAATGAAGTCCCTGGTCGCCATCTAGAAATGCTTTGGAGGTTCGGACCAGACCTCAGGCTAGGCAGTAGATGGCTTAAGCAGGGACATGTCCAGCACCTGGTGACTCCTGAGCCAAACGAGTGATAGTTTCATTGCCTGCCTGGTGCGAAGCAGAAGGTTGTGTGTGCCATGGCATGAGCACTGCTCATGGGAGAGCATGGAGGGGAACACGGAGGACTGGGGGCAGCGGGGGCACCTTTCTAAGGTCAGTTTGCTTCCCTGTCAAGTGCAGCCACAATAGTTCCTGTCAGTGTCATTAAAACAGTTTGCAGACTGCAAACTTGGAGATGGAAAGGTCTGCACCATTCCATGTTCTCTGAGAAACAGGATTATCTGGGCATCTCGACTGGGTTTGAAATCTCTGCAACAATTCTCCACCTCTTCTGTGTTCTCCATCTCGTGTCCGTGCATTGAAGCATCGCTTCAAAACCAGCAATGAGCAAACTGTGGTTTGCTCCGTTGGTGTGTCTGGTGGGCAGTGCTGGCCACTGGCCACACAAGCCATCAGCTGGAGCACTGGGGCAGTGTGATGAGGAGCTGGCTCAGTTCATGGTGTCTACCTGACTCCGAGGCCACTGTGGGCACACACCCCTGTGATCAGCATGGCTGGGAGCAGGATAAAGCAAGCACTAGGAGAGCAGTGGAGTGGACAAACAAGATGAAAGCCATCAGCCAGTGTGGCTGTCTGTGCCGTCAGCTGCGGACTAAGCTGTGCCTAACCCAGGCTCAGCTTTTTCTTGGGTCAGAAAGCTGATAGAGAGATAACAGGAGAGAAGGAGGTGGGGAGGAGAAATTATACAGAGGTGAGGAGGGAAAGACAAAATTGGCTATTTTCCCCCCACCTCTTTTTTTTTTTTCCTTGCTCTGAGCAAAGTGAAGACATGTGAAGATGATTAGAGAGATTTTTGCAAAGAAAGCGTCTTGGGGGAATGTGCATTGTTCGGCAGTGTAAGTACTTCAGTGGGGATCACTGGTCAGAGGAATAATGAAGCAGTGGTTGGAGAGGCATTGTAGAGGAAATTATGAAAGGCCTCTGAGGGACAAGTTTGGAGACACCTCTTTCCCTTCTGAGGCTCATTTGCAAAGCTGGCAATTCTCTGCTAGCTGAAAGGTGCCCTGGAGGGCATCACATGCATATCTGCCATCTGAGTGGTGCTGGGGAGGCTGAGCTAGAGAAAAGCCTCTGATGTGCAGCCTGGAGAAGGTATTTGGGTCCCTAATTTATTCATCCATACTTTAAAAAATGGCTGTGGTCAAATATGAAGCACATAACCATTTTTAGGACACGGCGCTCAATGCTGTGTTTAGTCCTTTTTGTCAAATTCCTGCCCTGTCGACCTATTTCCAATAAACCCATTGGTTTCCGCATTTACGGTTCCTTGTTAGCAGAACAGTATTTTGTGATCAAAAAGGTATTTTATTACTCTTTATATTAGGGGGACTGTACCAAGATTGCCCTGATGCATAAACTTTACCATGGCAACATGGCATCACGGAGCATTTAAATGCCTTGCAGCACAATTCAATATAGCTGGTGGAGTGTCCTTCAAACCTGGTGTCAGAAGTCGTCTCCTAAAGAGTCAGACATAAATTACAGAGCAAAGGTGGGAAGTCAAGATGAAAAGAGGGGAATAGTCCAAGGGAGGAGACTAGAGAACTTCACGTACGGCAGCAAGAAGTTAGATTAAAGAAAAAAAAAGCAAGCCTGCCACTAATATTTTAAGTAGCCGTGCCTCGGTTGATGAAGCTGGCTAGCAGTCAGTGGGCCATTTTGGATGGAGAGGAGAGAGAACCAAGGACAGAAATGGGAGGCATTCAGTCTGAGAGGAAGATATAAAGGCTCAGTAATGGGGAGAAACTTGTTACGGCACTTAGGGCTCTGGAAAAGAGAGGAGATGCTGGCAGCCAGCGGCTGGTAAGGGCCAGGGTGCCTCCTGGGGGTGGGAGGGAGGGGAGAACTGGACCTGGAGGCTTTGGCCATCCTGTGAAAAGTGCAGCTGTGGTTAAATGGGGGATCGGAAGGGAGCAAGGTGGATGCTGAGTGTTGGAAAACAACTTTCTGCAGCAGCAGATCTGTCTTGCAGCTCCCTTCCAGGGAAGCAATGAATGTTTTGTGTGTTTCGTTCATGCAGACATATATTGAAAAGTCAGGGTTTTTTTTTATTTTTGACTGGGATGAATATAAAGTACCTGCAGGGTTTGCTTCCTCCTGTTTGGGGCTGGATCAGGGGTTTCTGCATACCACGAGATGATGAGGGAGGGGAGTGGTGTGAGTGGCCATATGCCTGTGTGTAACCTCCTTGGTCATCACTAATTCAGCAGCCTCCTCTGGTATTGTGTTGGGCTGGTGTCAGGTATCCCAGGCTCCACATACCAACTGCTTTCTTTTGTCTGGCTGGCAGAGAGAGCACCTGGGACCATTGCAAGGGCACTCCCAGTGCAGGACATTTGTCTTTTTAACATCTGCTGGCCATGAGACTCAAGTGTTGTCTTAATCCTCTCTGGACATCTAATTCCAGCGGATGAGTTAAGCTGAGGATAGGATGCTCGCTGGAGGCAGCACAGCCATCCATGGCACCCTGTCTGGTTGCTTGCACATAAGGACTGGCACAGAGGCTAAATTTGGCTCAAGTAGAGGAAAACAAGGCAGCTGCATGGGGTCAACATATCTGGCAAAAACATAAAAGCAGGGCAAGCACCTATAGTACTTAACGTAATACTCTCCCTGGCACCAAATACATCCAGCTAAGAAAATTCTTGAGCTGCATGTGGCTTTTCTGTCATTTGATAGGTTTTGTTTTTCTTCCATTAACCTCCCCAGTTTCTCCTTGAATACATGTGGACCTTTATCATCTCCAGCATTCTCTGGCAAGAGGCCCCACAGTTAAACTACTGCTTGTTATGTGAAGAATTGCTTGGGAGCTTGATTCATCTGCACCTTCCTCCAATTAACCTGGACTGATGTCCCTTAACTCTTGTATTTTAAGAGAGAGGCCATGCCGACCCTGGAGACATGGTGCCCTGCGAATGCAGGTGGTTGTTCAGAGGGGAGCACCTGGTTTTGGCCCTAGTTTCAGCATATTTTAACCAAAACCCTTTGAAATTCTTCAGCTGCCTGCAGCATTTGCAACTTTATCAACCGTTGGAAGGAAAGAACCGTTTTGAGCCCTGAGCTGGGGCAGGTGAGAGGAGGAGAGGACCATCACAGCCATTACATTTTAAAGCACATTGAGATAATGTGCAGGGTTCGCAGAGCCCGCTGCAGCCTGTGCCCGGCTTGGAGCCTCTGGCCTGGCAGCAGGCCTGCTCTGTAAAACCTCTCTTCCAAGCACTGGGTCCAGTCATGCATGTAGACTGGCAGAGGAAGAGCTTGTGTTGTCCTGCTTCCCTCTCTGCGTTACCCTCTGCACCATTTGGCATCGGCTGTACCAGCTGCTTGTGCTCACACTGCCTGTTATTTTTCTCAGGTAACACCAACAGCATCTTTGCACTGGACTACATTAGTGGAGCCTTAACCCTGAATGGGCCGCTGGACCGGGAAAACCCTTTCTATAGCACTGGATTCACCCTCACGGTGAAGGTGAGAGCTCCTCTGTCCGGGACACACATTGGTAGAGCAGGATAGGGAGGGCATCCTGCTTGGGAACAGCTCCTTTGAGGTAGAGATGCAAACCTGGGACATGTTGCTCCTGTGGGCATCCAGAGCCATGGTGTGCTGTTACCTGGCCAAGCCAAGCAGGATATTTAACACAGTGCCCTTGTATGATGGCCCAAAACATGGTTGCCTCTATATGGATGTATAGGGTCATTTTTGGTGCCCTGCCTGGCCTCCAACTAGGTCTCCCTGTGGTTGTATCTGCTGGCAGCATGCTGATGCCCTGGGATTGCAAATAGCATGAGAAACCTACATTTAGGCACCTGAAGTGTGCCTATTTCCCACCTTTCTTCCCCAAAACCCCAGAAAAACAGAAACATTTTGTCATGTCAGCAGGCAGTGGTGTAACAGGGCATTGTGTGCATCTGCTTGGTGCAGGCAGGCACGGGAAGGGAATGATGCTGAAAGTTGCCTTCTCAAGAAAAGGCACTGGAGCGTGGTCTTGCAGCCCCACCAGCCCCACCTGAGAGCAGCTCCCCGGCTCTGCTCACAGCCCTGTAATTAAAATCAATACCAAGCTGGGCAGCTGTTTGGAAACACATTTAGAAGTATAGATTCTGTTGGGCCAGGGTGGGGGAAAAAATCAGCATTGTAGGAAGGGTCATTGATTAGGAGGGCAGCAGCCAGCACATCACCTCCTCATTTTGGCAAGTGCAAGGCTTTGTCGGGGGACCAAAGGGACAAGAAAGGTAATCTCATCCTCATGGTCTCAGGCACAGGTCATACTGTGGGGCTTTATGCACAGAAAAGAGATCCACACCCATCCCTAGTGTCTCTTGGTTTGGGCTTTTATAGTTTAAATTCAGTAGAAATTCGGAGAGGGAGGATTGTCTGGTTTTAATAGGGACAAAAATATCTGTTTTATCTTGGAAAGGTTTGTGAACCTGAAATCTTGCCCGTTTTCCTGCCTGCATGATAATGAAGTTCCAACTATATTCTGTTGATCCGATAGATTTTTATTTCCTCTCCCCACAAACTTTGCATCCTCCCGCAAATGCCAATTCTCTGTGGCCCACATCCCCAGGACCCAAAATGTTCTCTGCTGCTCTCGTCCTGGAGCACGCAGTGAAAATACAGCTGGATTGCTCCTTGTTCGGATCAGCCTGTTCTGCTGTTGTGTGCAGAAGCGGTGAATAGCAATGAGCCGTGTGGGTCGTGTCAGCGTTGCTTTTCTGTGCCCACAGCAAAGCAAGATTATCCAAAGGACAAGAGGAGGGACTCTGCTTGAAAAGGCTGTTTCACAAGTCTTGCTTCTCTGGCAATAAAATCTGCACTCTTTCCTTTATTGGGAAAGCAAAATCAAAGTCCTTCTTGAGACAGAGGTGTGATATGGAGTCATGACTCAGCTCTGTATTTAGACACATGTTGCCAAACCTATTTTAAGGTCTAAATCTTGTTTTCCCTCTGTTGCCCTAGTTTTCTGTCCTTTAATAGTACTATGGTGGTTAGCTCCCTGCTCCTGGTCCCACCTCAGGAGATGGCAGAGGTGAAAACAGGAGTGCTCTCTGCTCCATCATGCCTTCCCTTATTTTGAGGACGCACATCTTGCAAGGCAATTTTTTGGTTTAAATGCTTGTGGCAGGGAATTCGCCTACTCATCCCCCAGCACAACTCCGAGTCCTGACAACCTGTTCCGCGATAGGGACAAGTGAGTACTTCGCCACAGCCACCCCAAGGGAAATGTTAAACCCCTGGGAAGGTTTGCAAGAGTGCTGTGGATGTGAAGCAGGGGTAGTGGGAGAATTGGGGCTGGTAATGCATGCATATTAATGCTGACCCCATTAGGGTCAGCAGTGTGAAAAGTGCTCAAGGTTAAGGACCAATGATGAGCATCCTTCCTTGGTAAGGTGGAGGAAGCAAAAGCTGCAAGAGTCTCTAATAGTGACATGCACGCTTTCTTTTACATTTATTATTTGAAAAATAAAGGCTTCCCTGTTGTTTTCTCTCCTTGCAGGGGACAGAGCTGAACGATGACCGCACACCCTCCAACGCCACCGTCACCACCACCTTCAACATCCTAGTCATTGACATTAACGACAATGCGCCCGAGTTCAACAGCTCGGAGTACAGTGTGGCCATCCCAGAGCTGGCCCAGGTGGGCTTTGCCCTTCCCCTCTTCATCCAGGTGCAGGACAAAGATGAGGTGAGGTATGCCCTGCCATGGGCTCTTCTGTTGTAGGGTAGCACTGGTGTGGTTTTGCGGGGTGCAGGGAAGGATAAGTGACCAATTAACGTATGATGAGATGCATGGTTATGTCCTGATACCCATTTTTTCAGCTCTTACTGCTGCCCTTGTTCCATTTGCTCGGTCCCCCAAGTGCAGCCGCCCTCCCCAGAGCGCAGGCACAGCGTGTGCTTTAGTGCAGTGGGTATTGCGTGGCCACTGAGAGCCAGAAAATAGGATTGTACGGGATGCTGATTCTCGCCCACTTCTGAAGACTCTTGTCAGGCAGTCCTTTGCCAGTCTGTTTTAGAAAGGGAGGAGGTTTTCTACAGGGGTCCCTGGAAACCTGCCGTGCCAGGGAGGGGAAAGAAAGGACCTCTGGGCTCTCTGCCCTGGTGGGGATGTGTACTGCTGCTGTCAGAGGAGGAGGTAAGAGATACCTGCTAGTGTGGGGCTGGAGGAAGTGTGGAGGGACTGGGATATCAGCCCATCACTGCAAACAAGCCAGTAGCATTGGAGGCTTGTTCCTCCCTTGTGTTAATGGAGTTCCTATTTGTTATGCGCCAGTCCATGCCACATAGGGATTGCAGCATGTTTTCCAGCCCTGGGCTTGCAGCCTTCAATTACTCTGATTATTCGACTTGTGCAGTTCACGTCTGGCTGCTTCTGTGTGCCGGTACCCTCCAACCCTGCCATGCTGCCTGGTGTCTGCTTCAAAGAAGTGCTGACACCTCATGGTGAACTTTCTAAAATCCCTCAGAAAGGCTCTGGCTGCTAGGCTACAGGCTCTTGCTGTCCCTATTTCTCTTCAGGCCAAGCGAGAGGGGAGAGGGTTTGTCAAAATAAATGGCATTGTCAGGATGTTTTCCTGATGCTTCAGGTAAACGATGCAATGGCACCGAGGATTACGAAATGAAACGGGACATCTCCCCCATCCCCCCAAATCCTGGTGGGTCGATTAAAATATGTATCTTCTAAGATGCCTTTGCTGGCTGAAATGATGGATTTGCTTTTCCCCAGCCCTGGGTGGAGTTCACCAAGTCTCGTAAAGCCACCCAGAAATCCCATTTTTTTCACGTGAAGTGATTATGACACAGAACTAATAATCTACTTGTGACATGGTGTCACCATCCGAGAGCTATGAGTTCAGCCTGAAGAGGTGCAGATGAGCTATTAAGCAGATAAAGAGACTGTTTTTTCTTGAAAATGTCAATTGCTAATAAAGAAGATATGGATATGACAGATGCTTAGGATAGTTTCTGAATAGAGCTGCTGTCGTACTTCTGAGAGATGTCAGCAGATCCGTTCTTGAAGGGCATTGTAACACTTCTGTTTGTGCCAGAAGGATGAAGGATCTGTCATTATTTCTGGTTAAAAGCTCATTTTATTGGAGTGACTCCCATTCAAGAATTCACTTTTCAGCCTTGCTAATTTTAAAATGGGAGAATAAAAAATAGCCTTGCCTTCTTGATCGCACCAGCAAAAAATAGACTCATTCTTTTGGTGTGTTTCTTTAACTTCCTGAGATTTCCCCAAAAGAATTGGCTGAGATTTTTAAAACTGCTGAGAGAGGACCTCTTGCGCTAAGGGAGTCCGAAGGAGTTTTACTGTACATGGCTTTGGAGACTGTCATATTAGCACAGATTGTTTTGACCGTAGCATTATTTTCACTGATAAGAAACACAGGAGAGCTGATGTCTTGGAATATCTGGAGGGAGGAAAGTTATAAGCAATTGGCTTTTTGGTTTTTTTTCTGCATTATCCTGCAGTGGATCTTTCTTATTTCCCCTCGTGGATGCTTGCAACTGCATTAACCATCAAAATAGCACTTTGGGGGAAAAAAAATGGGGAGACGATACCCAGGTCGTGAAAAAGATGTATATGAGACAGAAGTGGGACTGCATCTGCATCCAGGCTTGTTCTAGCACTGCTTCCTGGGCAGTGTATTTACAGAAGTCCCAAGACCCCCAAACTTTCAGTAAAAAAACTTACAGAAAGGGAAGGTAGTTGCCTGACAGTGATATTTTGGATGCTCAAGTACCTCATGAGAGTAGTGAGGCTTTTACAAACCGTCTGGATTTGAGGTAGCCGAGGTGGCGTCAGGCTCTCTCAGCTCTCTGTGGGTGCAGAGGTGGAGAGGTTGGACGTTGAGGACCAAGGTCTTCAGGCAGAGATGTGACTGAGGACATGGCTGACAGAAGCTATTTCGCCAACACGGCCTTCACGCTGGAGATGACATGATTCATTTGTGTAAGGGGAAAAGGAAAACCAGAGGAGAATTATACATGCCTCTGGGGAGAGCAGCTAAATAAGTAGATGAGAACAGATGGATAGAGACACATGAAATCAAACCTAGAGTCTTCAGGAAGACCTTTTTGCTCCAGTTTTGTCTCCTGCCTCCCAACCGATGTTGTTAAGTCCTGGGAGAGACCCTTGGCAGGTTGGTTTCTTTCTTGAGCCAAGCCATTCAGCCTTGTTCTGGCCTCTCCAGCAAATTTTGACACTGTTCCTTCGGCCCTCATGCTTATTTACATCCTACTTGGATGGAGCAGCCCACGCCTGAACCTTGCCCCACACAGGGGTCCCGTGGGGTTGGGCGGCTTTGGGGAGCCTGCCTGCCATCACACCCTGGTTGTGTCTCTGTAGAACTGGGGAAAGGGGTGTCATGTGAGTCTGGCCCTTAAAACACATTGCGTGGGCTACCAAGGCCATTAAACAAGAAGGTGTTTTATAACCAGGCCCATGTGGCCTTTTTAAATGGTGGGGGTTTGGTCGGTCTTTCTTCTGGTGTGTTTTGCACAAACTTAAATGATTGCTTTTTGAAGGAGTTAGATTAAATGATTCAGCAAAGCACTTAAAAATGTATTTACGTTGCACACAAGACCGCGCTTGAAAGCACACACTTGATTTTACCTCTGTGTTTAAGTGCCTTTCTGGAGCTAGGCTGGCATTAACATCTCAGACCAGATACCTAAGTGGGGTGCCTCCAAGGAGAAACCCATTCCTCTGAATTTGTTCCTTGCAAACTCCCAGCTGCCATCCCTCAAATACGGTCATGGTCTTGCTCCAAGAGGAGCTGGCTGGGGTTGTGAGGTGAGATGGGGAGCATCTCAAGAGGATGCACCTGTGTTGAGCTGAGATGACCCCAGACGTGGATTCAGGGTGTGGCAAAGAGGTGTTCAACTGCGTGTGCTGATTTTTCTTCTTTCATTCTCTACACTTGTCGAGAACACTTGAACACAGGAGAAATCGGTACACAGGGTTTGCACAGGGTTTTGGACCCAGCCTTCTATGAACTAAGAAAAAAGTATTAACCTCTGTGCAGCTGAGTTTCCTCTCTCTGCCAAATAGCAGCAAACCACTTGAATACCTTCCCAAAGCCATTTGAGAGCTGTTTAAGAAACCCTGTGAAATTTTCCCAATATTTAGACTGAGCCTATATTCAACTGGACACTACAGAAGACCAGTACGTATATGCACTTCCAGGCAGGGGTTGGATTCTCCTTTCATTCACGTTCCGATAGATCAGCAGGGATGAATAAATCTTGTGTATGAGATGGAAGATTAAAGACTTGAATTATCCACACTTGCAGCAAGGTTTGTTTCCAGGTTGAGAGCAAGAGCCCCGAGCTGTGGGATAAGTTTGCATTAATTTAGAGGGCTGGTTAGCTCAGGCTCATCTGCTCCAAGGCTGGCTGAGGTCGGCAACATGGGTATCCTTTCTGGATATGCTGGTATTTTACAGCCTGGTGGTTTGATGCAGTATTTTAGGGAGAAGCCAGGGGTTTGGCCATGCAGGGAAAAGGAGCAGGACATCCTTCAGGGCATCTCCCATTTGAGCTTTGCAGAATCTATTGCTGCAAGATCCACAGAGTTCTATTAAGAGAGATGGCAGTGTACTTTCCCAGGGCACACCAGAGAAACCAGCTCTTCTACCGTGGCTTTCATTTGATTTTCCTTGATGTGGTTGACTGAAGAAGAAGAAAAGGGCAGAGGCTGTATAAAGCACAAGTATGATGGTCTGACATTTTAAAATAATTTTGAACCAATTCTCCAAAATAAGCATATTGAGGAAGATAAATGTGAAATTTAAAAAAAAAAAAAGAAGAAAATCAGGCCATGGGAATACACAGTATTTGTTGCATAAAGCTACATCAGAGACTCACATAGGGATATCGTATGTGCCCATGCATGTGCAGGTGCAATATATGAATCATCCGTAGCATATATATGCATATGACAGACACGCGCGCTATAAATATGATCTACAGAGCAAGGAACTGTAAAGGGGAATTGACGGCGCTCGAGTATTCTCTCCCAAAAGTGCCAGCTGCCAGTCGGGCTGAATTAGATTTCACAGGGGTTTTTGCAATACATGGAATTCACCAGCAAATTACCCTTAAAGAGGGAAAATCAATCATTTGGAGCAGAGATAAGCTGAAGGCAGGCAGCCTCGGATTGATCCGGTCTGTGCAGGCGTGTGTGGAATTCAGCAGATAACCTGGGGAGAGTGGGGAAGGAGAAAACCCTGGGAGTGGAGGAGCAGGCAAGGACTGCCACTTAGGATGGACAGAAAGATGGGAGAAAAGGGCTGCCAGTGTGGGGAGGAGGATCAGAAAGGCTGGGGAGCATTTTGCTCCAGGCATCCTGCATCACCTGTGACCCCAGTGAGGTGCTTAGGGATGCAGGGGACAAGCACCCATGCCCAGTGAGCCCTCAAGTGGGTCATGATGCTGTCATGCTTGGGTGCTGGGAGCCTGAGGTGGCTGGCTGGGCAGTGGGAGAGAGGCTGGCAACTCTGGAGGGGCTGTTCAGAGCACTCGAATTAAATGTCTTGAAGTGGGTGAAGAGAATAACCCTCTTTATGCCTTGTGTTTTCAAAGAAAGGATTAAGCATTATTTGTCTCTGACTAGCTACAACCAGGCATCATGTATCCAAGCCATACAAAGAGGCACTAATTGCTTTTTTTAAAAAAAAAAAAAAAAATCCTTCCCCCCCCCCCACTCCTGAACTCTTAGCACTTTCCTTTCTTTGCAAACTTGCCAGAATGAGGGATATTAAACACTCCTCTGCTTTTTGTAGGTAATAACCCATGCCTAGAAAGTGGCTGGGGGGAAAGTTGGAGTTACGCTGGATTTTGTGCTTCAGGAAGGCAGGGCTCTCCATTTTGGAAAAGCAAGCTGCATCTGG